>CAEMYA010000365.1:0-23481 GCA_903131615.1 Diplodus sargus
TTCTAATAATGACGTCATGGAGACAAAAAGTCTGTGAAGTGATTTACTCCCTGACAGAACATCAGACATTTATTATTCTGCATACAAAAACATTTTGATTAAAAAAAGTTTTACATTTGCAGCAGACGACTATCATAAATATGCAGCATGTAATCAAACAGGTTTCATATTCATGACAGATTTATATCTGCAGCATTGAACTGATCAGAATCAAATCATTCCCAGGATGCTTTGTGAGTGACAGATGCCCCGCCCCCTTTCTGTGACATCAAGCCCAGCTCAAACTGAGATAAGAAGAATAAAAACAGCCGGCAGAATAAGACACAACAGTTCAACAGCCTCCAAACTGATCATGAAGTCGAATCTTTGAACAACAAACTGAACATTAAAACCTTCATGAAGGAGGATTTACTGCACGACTGCTGTATTAGACTGAATTAGCTTCAGCTGGCTGTACATAATAAACTGCACACTGAGTGTAGAGTTCAGTTAGTAACTGACTCTGGATCAGCACCTCAACAAATACAAAGAAGCATAAAAATATAAAAAGTAAAATATTCCCGTGGGAAATCTGAAAATTACAAAAAAATTGACCCATAATTTTGACATTTTCTCTCATAATTCTGACTGTTTTAATGCATTATGTCAATTTATTTTACTTTATTCTTGACTAATTTTGATGTTTTATGTCAAAACCTTAATTTAGTTTCTGTTATGATTATGATTTAACATGGGAATATTTTTGGGGGGCCAGATAATAGTCCAATAATACCAATTACACAAATATAAAAAAATATGTAAGGGTCACATTATATTAACCGTTAACAAAAAGTTTGATTGACAGCGTTAACAGCAGCTTCAGTTCAGTGAAGTCTGATGGTTTTAAAGCACATGTGGAGCTCAGTCAGGAGCTTTAAGCTCTACAAGCAGTCTGACAATATTTGGTAAATAGACGCATTTATACATCACTGCTGCCCTCATTCATCCATTCACACACTCACTCACACACTCACTCACTCACTCACCGATGGCAGTCAGCCACCATGCAAGGTGCTGGTCTGACCATCGGGAGTGAATGGATGTGTGTTGGTTTGTTGGTTTCAGGAAGTGAGTCGGGTTCAGATGTTGTTTAACCGTCCTGTGTCCAGGAAACTACAGCATGGTTAACATGTAGATGAGGTCAGATTTGTGGGAAAGTGACGACATGATGTGAATATAATGAGTTGGTTCATGGAGATAAACAGTTAATTCTCCAGTCAGATATAACGCTATAATTAAAAGAGCTCCAGTCAAACTCTGTTTCTTTCGCAATTTGCTGCATTTTCTTTTTATCGATTCGACAAATTTCTCCAGACAGTCGAACCAGAAAATGTTTCTGGTGTTTCCACTACATTCAGACAATCTTTACTGCAAGTTAAACTCTGTTGAACAGGAGATGTGAAAGAAGAAGTTGGTCAGAATTAAAGAAAAGTTTAAACCCTGTGAACTTCCTGTGTTGGTCAGTCACTACTTGAAGTGGATGTGAATGTTGGTTTGTTGGTTTCAACCATCAGACAAACGTGTCAGAGCGACTGATGACTTTTTACTCTGACAGGATTCTGAGTCCGACACTCGACTTGGACACTATTTGTGACTGAGTGCTGTGAGATGAAGACGAGGACTGATTATGTTTATATCTTGTATATTAATTGTAAGTTAGCTCTGTAGCTGATGGAGCAGACATGCTGTCTAATACTCGTTTCAATACTTCTGGATAAGTTACAGATTATGAGGACATCTTATAAAAACAGCTCGTTTAGTTCAGGGACAGATTGAGGTCGTGTTAATCAGATTCATGCACATCGACTAACAGCTTTAGTTTTTTAATCTTGCTTCCATCTCAACTATCTGCCTCAACACAACATCAACTCTGAACCTCAACTTGAAATTAACTTTAACTTAAAAAACGTTTTAATCATCAAACTGCCTGAAATAAGAGAAGAGCAGACAAAATGTCTTCACCATCATCCAACATGGTGGAAACACACACAGCAGAAAACTTCAAGGCACAAGCAGAGCTGGATACTTTATGGATCAGGTGGACCCAGTGGGACATGGTGTTGTTGGATCCTGGACAGATGGGTTTAGTTCTACTCCATCGCTCTTCTTGTCTGCAGGAAGAAAAACAAAGTTACAGTGAAGAAAGTCCCAAATGTCTTGATCTGCTCTGAGCGTAAATACACACAGAATGATTAATGTCAGAGAGGATAAAAGAACGAATTGTGGTTCTGTTCATCATTAATATGTTGATACAATATTTAAACATACCGTTCTTCAATGCCTTTTTATGCGTTGCCTGATGTAAAGCACACCAATAGCAACTAAAATGAGGCTGAGAAACACGAAACCAACGGTCGCTCCAGCAGAAAGTCCTGAAACAGATAAAAGTGAATGTCAGAGTCAGAACTTGAGTGCAGATGACCAGCAGCAGACTGGACCTCACAGCCCACACAGAACCACTAAAGGTGAGTCTGCTCCTGAGATCTGAACTGGTTCCACATGAAAACTCCACTGGGATGAATGTGAGCAGGAACAGTGATGTTCCCTCTGATCTCAGGTCCAGTTTCCTCCTGCTGGGCTCCACAGCTCAGAGGCTGCTTCTGGTTCTGGTCCCAGCAGTGAGGAAACAAATGGACTTTGTTCCATTCATCACTTTGATCTGACAGTAAAAACACAGGATCATCTGATCAAATATAAAACTTCTTCACTTTCTTCTGTCTCAGCGAACTGAAGCTCACTAAAGATCACAGCAGGATCTAGATTTTATTTGAAATTTTGAAGAGTTTGATCATTGATGTTGGAGACTTGTAGTTACAGCCTGAATACAATGGTGCTAATTACAAGTTTTAATTAGTGTCCAGTAGAAACTCAGTTCAAAGCTCCATGATCTCATATTATTACAGGAACTATCTTTGTGTTTATTCACAGTTAAAGTTTTCAGTGTGAGTTCAGTTTGTAGGTGAGAAATAAAGAATCAAACCCTCAGTGAGTAAACTCTTCTCTTCCTGTCTGAGTGTCTCCATGTTGTCTGTTGTGTGATTCTTGTGTAACTGTGCTGCTGTAACGCTGCAGTTTGTGGTTGGATTAATAAAGTCTCTCTCTAATCTCTCTAATGGAAACAGAGGAACAGTGACGGCCTCTCTGACGGCTTCACTCTGCTGTTGCTGTGCTTTCTGTCTCCAGGGCTGCAGACCTGTTGGAGGTTCATCAGCAGCTGGGACACACCTGGGCCTGATGTGCTGCAGGTACACAACTCCTTCACAACATCTGCTCACACAGCTTTGTGTTGTGGCTTTTGGTTTGTTTTTACAGCTCAACATCCACACAGCACATCTTCACTCATCCACTGCTGCACTACTGACTGCACTCACTCCTCCAGCTGTCTGTGAAACAACACGACCACAACAGAATCTCACCTGGTTCTGGAGCTGCACCTGTGAAGATAACAAGACACGTAGTGAGACTTCAGTTATAAAGAACAGTTACAGGATTATAAATGAAACATGTTTCCTGTTCATCATTTCTCTGCTGGTACATGAGGATCACAGAGTGTTTAAGAAGGAGAGAAACATGAAGAACAGAGAAACAGAAGCCTTAATTACACCTCGTTACATCGTTAGATAAGAAAAGACAAGAAAACTTTTCTAACTTCTCCTTAAAAACACTTTTTCTGCCTCCCATCATGACAGAAACACATCAACAGTGAAGACTTTACAGCAGCTCCTCAACTTTAAACATTTGTTGTGTATGTTGTCTATTTACATTAAATAATAAAGAAAATGTTTTTTATTTTTTTTTTATTTTGCAGGGACAGTGCACATTAATAAACATCACTGTAAATGTGCCAGTGTTAGCCAGAAGGCTAATTTTCAACTGTTGTCTCTTGGCCAGAAGTTAAGTTAGCCATTAAAAAACAGCAACAGTAAAACACACAAGTAAAATTTGAACAAGAAAGGATAAAACATGAGCAGCTGAACCAGTAAAAGGCTTGGACAAATACAGCAGTGTCATGCAAAGTAGGACATAAACAAGCAGAAAGTTGAGAAGAAAAAAACAAACAAAGAAAACAAACAGAAACAAAAAGCCAATCAGCAGTTAAAACATGACAACATAGACCATGATACAAAAGACAGGAAGGAATATGGCACCATCATGCAAAATAGGACATATACAAAGCAGAAAACTAATACAAAACAATGATAAGCCGATAGTCAACACGGACAGTTAAAACATGACAACATGAACCACATTACAGAAGACAGAGATAAAACCAGAAGGAACACAATCTGACAGAGGGCAAGCAGATGAGGGCAGACAGGGTGAGCATGCAGTGGCTCGGTATGATGGCAAGTCTGATTGCTTTTAAACCAAGTTTTAAGATTATATGCAAAGGAACGGTAAGAGTCACTTTGGCGTATATTTAATGGTGTTCCAAAACTGGGAAGCTCTTACTGTGAAGGCTTTGTTGCCAAAAGATGTTTTCCTCCTTGGAACAACAATGTCTCTTCTTACACTTGATCTAGTTAATCTTTCCCCAGCATTTTTCTGAGAGATGAATCCGGTAAATGTGGGAGGTGCTAATCCATTAAAGAATTTTGAATATTAGACAAGCATTATGAAATTTAATAAGATTTTCCCAGCAAAGGAGACCATATCTTGGGAGTATATTACAGTGATGGTAGCTTCTAGGTTTATTGTCCAGCACCTTGAGAGCTTGTTTGTATACATTAACAGCTCGTCTCCTTCTGTTAACATAGTTTGGGTGTGGACACTTTAATAGGAACACCTGTACAATCTAAAGTAGGCTGAGCAACATAAACAATATAAACTCTTATCATGATATGAGAATATATATTGTTTTAGATATTTGATATTCTCACTTGTTCACTCAGTTTGTGTGCTGCGATTCTTTCAGTGTGTGGATGTGGAAGATTCACTTTTATGATGAAATATAAAGTAAAACAAAGATTTCTGCAGTTTGATACACAAACTTCTCAGTGAGCATCATAACTGTCCTCAGATGTTTCCTCTGAAAAATATTTACTGTAAACAGAGTGAGTGTAATACTGTGAATCTAACTGCATATCACATAGAGCACATAGAGTGTTAACGATTAATAAAAGTTGTACATCATCACAAAGACAATAATTAATGATGTTCATCCTCCTAAAAGGTGAATTCAGACTGAACACAAAGTTATTTTCTGTCTGATTTGACTAGGACACAACTAGGAAGAATCTCACCTTTCAGAGACACGGGGATCACAGCAGCAACCTGATGGCCGAGTGTCTCCTGTGTAGCTACACAGCGATAGTCGTCGTTCTTGGTCACAGTAATCTTGACAGTGATGTATGAATGACCTCCTCTTTCTGAGATCTGAGGCTCCTCAGCAGGAAGAGTTTTGTTATCACTGTCCTTCCACTTTAATGTAGGACGTGGTTCACCATGAGCTTCACACTGCAGCAGGAACCCATCGTCTGTATAATCAAGTACCTTGACACACGGCTCTGGAGCTGCACCTGTGAACACATTATAAACAATAGATTATATAGACACAGTTACAGCATTATAAGTGTCATATTGTGTTTTGTTCATCTACACTCTGCTTGTATGCAGTTTACTGTGTGAAGAGAAAAAAGGTATCGTCCTCTCTGTTTAGTACTTAAGTCAGTAATGTAGATAACCCAATTTGTGTTACTTGCTAAAAGTTTGTTTTATTGTGAAAGACTTGCTTATGGTGTTAGTTTCGGTTATGCTTTTATTTTGAAAGCAATTGCAATTGCATCCAAGGGATGCCGAGGGACTCAGGGCATTTGCTGATTTCTTACACTCATGTCAGGAAGCCATGCTTCATGTCAAAGGTCTTGACATTTTGAACGATTGTGAAGAAAACCAGAAACTGGTTCAAAAGCTACCTGACTGGGCAGCATCACGGTGGAATCGTAAAGTCACTCAAGTCATGAATGATGAGCAGGACTTTCCTAACTTCAAGGACTTTGTCATCTTCACTGTAACGGAGGCAGAGATTGCATGTAATCCTATAACTTTGTTTCACACTCTCCACTCATCAGAGCCCAACTCAGACAGACGTTATCTGAAAGAAAAGAAGTTTAAATCCAGTGTTCTTCATACACCGACAGTTACAGAGACTCAAGGACAGTTAAAAACAGGTTTAAGGCCACCATGTATGTTTTGTCAAGACAGTAATCATCATCTTCATCACTGTCCTGAGCTCAAAAGCAAAGCTCTGGAGGAACGACGCAAATATGTGAAGGAAAAGAAACTTTGCTATGGCTGCCTGAAATCAGGCCATAGGCCAAGGACTGCTGCAATAGACATTCATGTGATATCTGTAAAGGAAGACATCCTACGCTTCTCCATGATGACAACTACACTAAAGCCAAAACCACGCCAGTCTCAAATCAAAGCACCACAGAGGAAACGGCAACCACATTGTCTTTCAGTGTTGAGACTAAAGAACCATCTACCACCACTTCAATGATCGTGCCAGTGTGGGTTTCCTCCGTCAGAAATTCAGGTATGGAAAGGCTTGTTATGCCTTACGATACTCAAAGCAATACAGTCTTCATCGACCAAGGAGTTTTGTGATAGTTTACAGACTGAAAGACGTCCTTTAAGGCTGAAGCTAACAACAATGACAGGAAAGGATTCATTAATGGACTGTATACCAGTGAATCGAGCGCACATTCCTACCTGTGACATGGCACGGCACTGAGAGTTCTCGAGTCTGACTTTAAAGACACAAGCAAAGACGGAAAGACTGTGTCTCAGGATGACATCCACTTCCTGGATGCGTTAAAGGAAGGAATTCAGAGGAACATTCATGGACATTACGAGATTCCACTCCCCTTTAAAGAGAGACCCTATCTCCCTGACAATAAGCACAGATTGGAGATCCTGAGGTAAAAAAGACACATGCGCTAAACACAGACAACAGAGCGCTGGAGCCTCTCGGACCGCTTGTCAAGGTTTTCTTCATGGCTGAAAGCAACTCAAGCTGTCGCTCGTCTCATTCGTCTTGTCAGGAGAGATACGTCAGCAAATCACAGCACTGTACAAGAACATGCAGTTGACAAGACATTCAATAAATGCCCTACGCACAGCACGTGTTCTGCATGTAGGGAGGGGCGGCGTTGTCTCTGAGGACCTCTCCTGGTCTGCCAACACCTCTGCCACCATCAAGACAGCACAGCAGAGACTCTACTTCTTCAGAGTGCTCAGAAAGAATGACACAGAGAGGAAGCTGATGGTGTCTTTCTACCGGGCGACCGTCGAGAGTCTGCTGACATACTGCCTCTCAGTGTGGTACGAAGGCTGCTCTGCTGCAGAAAAAAAAAGCTCTGCAGAGGGTCGTCAAAACAGCACAATGAATCACTGGCTGCCCTCATCCCTCTCTGAAGGACATCGCCTCGTCCCGCTACCTCAGCAGAACCAAAACAATCTCCAGTAACTCCACACACCCTGGCTACCACCTTTTTGAACTGTTGCCAGACATTTAAAAATCCATCAAAACACACACCAACAGATACTGAGACAGTTTTTTTCCAACGGCCATCTGCACACTTAGCATCAAAAAGCACTAAAAATACATTTGCGGAAGCAAAAACTCAGGTCTGGGAAAAGTTTGGGGAGGCCATGGAGGAGGACTACCAGTCGGCCTCGAAGAAATACTGGCAAACCATCCGGCGCCTCAGGAGGGGGAAGCAGTCCTCCACCAACACTGTTTACAGTGGAGGTGAGGAGCTGTTGACCTCGACTGGGGTCATTGTTGGGCGGTGGAAGGAATACTTCGAGGATCTCCTCAATCCCACTGACACGCCTCCCATAGAGGAAGCAGAGGCTGGGGTCTCAGAGGTGGATTCATTCATTACCCAAGCCGAAGTCACTGAGGTAGTCCGGAAGCTTCTCAGTGGCAAAGCACCGGGGGTGGGTGAGATCCGCCCTGAGTACCTCAAGTCTCTGGATGTTGTGGGGCTGTCTTGGTTGACACGTCTCTGCAGCATCGCGTGGCAGTCGGGGACAGTGCCTCTGGACTGGCAGACCGGGGTGGTGGTCCCCCTATTCAAAAAGGGGGACCGGAGGATGTGTTCCAACTATCGGGGGATCACACTCCTCAGCCTCCCTGGGAAAGTCTATTCCAGTGTACCGGAGAGGAGAATTCAGCCGATAGTCGAACCTCGGATTTAGGAGGAACAATGCGGTTTTCGTCCAGGCCGCGGAACACTGGACCAGCTCTATACCATCCACAGGGTGCTTGAGGGCTCATGGGAGTTTGCCCAACCAGTCCACATGTGTTTGGTGGACTTGGAGAAGGCATTCGACCGTGTCCCTCGTGGCATTCTGTGGGAGGTGCTCCGGGAGTACGGGGTCGGAGGCCCTCTGTTAAGGGCTGTACGGTCCCTGTACGACCGGAGCAGGAGCTTGGTTCACATTGCCGGCAGTAAGTCAGACCTCTTCCCAGTGCATGTTGGACTCCGGCAGGGCTGCCCTTTGTCACCGGTTCTGTTCATTATTTTTATGGACTGAATTTCTAGGCGCAGCCTCGGGCCGGAGGGGATCTGGTTCGGGAGCCATTGGATTTCATCTCTGCTTTTCGCGGATGATGTGGTCTTGTTGGCTCCTTCGAGCCAGGACCTCCAGCATGTCCTGGGGTGGTTTACAGCCGAGTGGGAAGCAGCTGGGATGAGAATCAGCACCTCCAAGTCTGAGGCCATGGTTCTCGACCAGAAAAAGGTGGCTTGCTCCCTCCAGGTTGGGGGAGAGTTACTGCCTCAAGTGGAGGAGTTTAAGTATCTTGGGGTCTTGTTCGCGAGTGAGGGAAGGATGGAGCGTAAGATTGACAGGCGGATCGGTGCAGCGGCCGCAGTAATGCGGTCGTTGTATCGGTCTGTCGTGGTGAAGAGAGAGCTGAGTCAAAGGCGAAGCTCTGGATTTACCAGTCAATCTACGTTCCGACCCTCACCTATGGCCATGAACTTTGGGTCATGACCGAAAGAATAAGATCCCAGATACAAGAGGCTGAAATGAGTTTCCTCCGTAGGGTGGCGGGGCGCTCCCTTAGAGATAGGGTGAAGAGCTCTGTCACCCGGGAGGAGCTCGGAGTAGAGCCGCTGCTCCTCCACATCGAGAGGAGCCAGCTGAGGTGGCTCGGGCATCTGTTTCGGATGCCCCCGGGACGCCTCCCTCGGGAGGTGTTCCTAACATGTCCCACCGGGAGGAGACCCCGAGGAAGACCCAGGACACGCTGGTGTGACTATGTCGCCCAGCTGGCCTGGGAACGCCTTGGGATCCTCCCGCAAGAGCTGGAGGCAGTGTCCGGGGAGAGGGAAGTCTGGGTGTCCCTGCTCAGGCAGCTACCCCCGCGACACGGCCCGGGATAAGCGGACGAAAGTGGATGGATGGATGGATGGAATACATTCTACACCACTACATTTTTTGCACTCTAATAGAACAATACATATTTTATTTATTTATTTAGATCTATATATATATATATATATATATATATATATATATATTTTGTTATTTATTTATTTTATTATTATTGTAACATTCTTGTATGTTTTTATATTATGTCTTATTGTATTGCACTGACTGAGATGCATCTGTGATTTCACTGTAAGCTGTTTCTAAAATGACAATATAAGAATTCTATTCTATTCTTTTGAGGATATTTTAAATGATCCAGTTACATATCTTATATCAGGATGTGGCCTTAAATTATCATGATATAATTTTAAGGTCGTACCTCGCAGCTATAGTCTGAAGTAATACAACACAATTGTTCTATAACTTCAATAATTTACAATTCCAGCAATATTATATAATCTTATAAAAACAGAACTCAACAGTACTGAAAGTGATTTATTGTGTCAGAGTGAGTTAAAACCTGTGATGATGTTTAATGACTCATGTTGTTATTATCTCTCATCATAACTCATCACCTCAGATCAGCGTCATGTCAGATTATCTTCTGTTTCCTCTTCTACTCACTCAGCAGCTCAGATTCTGTTTGTCTGTTCTGATCCAGTTCTGTCAGTTGGGTCCATCAGTTCCTCCACAGTTACACCTCGTAGTTATTATGTGCTGAACAACCAGCTCAGCTGTGTGTGACACTCAGTTTGTGTGCTGTGATTCATTTCAGTGTGTGGATGTGGAAGATTCACTTTTATGATGAAATATGAAGTCAAATAAAGATTTCTGCAGTTTGATACACAAACTTCTCAGTGAGCATCATAACTGTCCTCAGATGTTTCCTCTGAAATATATTTACTGTAAACAGAGTGAGTGTAATACTGTGAATCTAACTGCATATCACATACAGCACATAGAGTGTTAATGATTAATCAAAGTTGTACGTCGTCACAAAGACAATAATTAATGATGTTCATGCTGAATTCAGACTGAACACAAAGTTATTTTCTGTCTCTATGTAATCCTGATTTGACTAGGACACAACTAGGAAGAATCTCACCTCCTATAGACGCGGGGATCACAGCAGCAACCTGATGGCCGAGTGTCTCCTGTGTAGCTACACAGCGATAGATGTCAGACTTGGTCACAGTAATCTTGACAGCGATGTATGAACGACCTCCTCTTTCTGAGATCTGCGGCTCCTCAGCAGGAAGAGTTTTGTTATCACCGTCCTCCCACTTTAATGTAGGACGTGGAACACCGTGAGCTTCACACTGCAGCAGGAACCCATCGTCTGTATAATCAAGTACCTTGATACACGGCTCTGGAGCTGAACCTGTGAACACATTATAAACAATAGATTATAAAGACACAGTTACAGCATTATTAATGTCACATTGTGTTTTGTTCATCTACACTCTGCTTGTATGCAGTTTACTGTGTGAAGAGAAAAAAGGTAACCCCCTCTCTGTTTAGTACTTAAGTCAGTAACAGTTGGAGGACGGGAGAGAACACTCTTATCTTCCCTCCACACTGCGTGTTATTAAAGAGATCTGATTCATACGCTAAAATTCTTCAGAGTCTTAGCAACTCTCAACCTCACAAGGAGAATTTCCACGACAAGAGAAAAACACAATAAAAGCCTCTAGCAGCATTTTATGGAATGATATTTCAAACATTTTAAACTTCTTCCAGTTTGAGCCTGACGCACATACACAGTGAATTTGTTAAACTGAATAAAGAATGTTCTATAATAGAAAACAAAGGTAAACACACCTGCCAAGAGAAAGTTGAGAAAGATTTAACTAGGTTGTTTTATAAATTTGAACACTTTTATCTCTCTATAAAAGCAAGGAACCTCTGTCTGTCTGTGTGTATGTGTGTATGTGTGTGTGTATGTGTGTGTATGTGTGAAATATCTCTGCAGATTAGGATCAGACTGACCTGAGAGTTTCAACATGGCTGCTGCTTGGTTCAAGGGTGTGCCATGCGGATTTGTTTGGATTACAATGACACCGTTAATGAATTATTTCATAAATGCTTTATACACTCTGGAGCATAGTCTATCGGAGCCCCCACAGTGACATGCGCATTAGAGCCAGTCACTGCAGAGCTCAGGACTACGACACACATTAAGAAACAAGCGGATGTACACCTGCGGCAGCGCGAGCTGGACCGGGAGTTAGACGGCAGTTCGGTCCCGTTCTGTTCTGTGCATCTAAACTGACTGTTGTGGATTAATGAGACCAAACGAGACCGGACCGTGTCTATTTGGGTCTGAGGAGAGCGGATTTATACCTGCAGCGGCGCGAGCTGGGCTGGGAGTTAGCCGGCGGTTCGGTCCCGTTCTGTTCTGTGCATGATCTAAACTGACTGTTGTGGATTAATGTGACTAAACAAGACCGGACCGGTCTGTTCGGATCTGAGGAGATGCGGAGACGCGCGGAAAAACAAAGTGGAATCATAATCTGTGGATGTTCGTGTGTAGCTAGCCGCTAACCAACCTACACGGGCCAAATCCCGAGTCAATGGACCGGATGCACCGACCTGTCTAAAACCGGACTTAGGGTAAATAATGTCCGTCACGTTTGCTTTGTGTGTGGTGCAGAAGAAACGCTAAAAATGGGCTTTTGTCACAAAAGTGTTCAAGCAGCAAGTTTGGTGGTAGAGGAACAGGAAGCAGTGTGAGGGACGTCGGCAGATGATTGACAGGCAACAACGGCCGGTGTACTGACAGCGATATTGACATTTAGCGTGCTTGGAGTGTATAGTATGTGTGTTATGTAGTGTTTGGTGTCGTGTGTTTAGTGTGTAGTGGAGTTGGTTTTTTGTTTAATGAGTCAGAACAGAAGAAGCTGAATTTGGAGCAGGCAGTGCAGCTCTTCATTCAGCTGGAAGGAGCTCAGGCAGACCTGAGCATTGCCTGCATTTAAATGTAAATAGTTTAACAGAACTTTGTACATTTTTAAAATGTATGCACATATTCAGCAAACAACAATTTATATTTGCACTGTGAGTAATAAAAAAATGGTTTATTAAACATATTTGTGGTTTTCACAGTAAAAAATAACTTTTTCTACTCAGATTTTATGTTTTTTTTGTGAT
This sequence comes from Diplodus sargus, assembly GCA_903131615.1. Taxonomy (NCBI): domain Eukaryota; kingdom Metazoa; phylum Chordata; class Actinopteri; order Spariformes; family Sparidae; genus Diplodus; species Diplodus sargus. Next base: position 12,580 of record CAEMYA010000365.1, read on the forward strand.
TTTAGGTCTATTGTGTTAATACAATATGTCAAAATGAAAAAATAACTGTACAGTCACACGTGAGGTTGTGCTGAAAATAATCACACCAAGTAAATAGTTTTTAAGGTGAAATATAATGGCAAAATCAAAAATAGTCAAAAACGAACAATTATACCCTGGAATAACGGATTTGATAACAAACCTAAATATCCCTGACGTTCCACCTTCAAACAGCCTCATTTGGCCATCAGTGAAAATGCTTCTTAACCTCCCACTTTTCTATAGGAACACATATTTCCTACGGGCACTGCACTAGTTTCTTTAAACAAAAGTGGGTTTAATGTATTGAATACTGAATATTAGATTGTGGTTTCCTATAAAAACGCTAGTTGAAAAGCCGATATTGGTGAATTTCCATTATTGGAATAACTGTGAGTTTCCACAGCAGTGACATAAAAATCTGTCTAGCTCAATAATGTAAAGTCATATTGATTCTGATTTATTTTGATTGTCACAAGATGAGCCTGCATCTTTCTGGATGATACTGACAAACCTAGTTCAGTGTATTATTAAACTAAAGGAGGAAACAAAAGGAAACATTGAAGCTTTTTCCTGATGGAACCTGATGAAGGTCTTTGTACTATAACATAGAAATTAATCTTGATTGATCCATCTGATCTGATCGCTGCTCCTGTGTCAGAGCTCGTGTCAGGTGAAGAATATCAGGTGAAGTTTGATGATGTCAGAGTTTATTGATGATGTCAGAGGCTTCAAATGTCACTGCTGCTTGTAATGTCAGTGTTCAGACTGACAGGCCTGAGAAGACATTTACAGAGACACCTGTAGAGGTGGAGAGTGACGTCATCACAATCAGGACTCACCTGTGATGTTTTCATTGGTTCTGTCTCTTAAGACTTGACCTGAAAGGCAAAACAAACACATGTTAGATAGTTTTGAAACAGACAGGTAATACAGTGTAAAAGTCATATTTCATCTGAGCAACATCTTGTTGTTTCATGAAAGCACTTTGTTATCGAGCCTTTGAGACTGTTTTATTTCTGTTGAGTTGTGGAAACACTTTATAACACCAGGAGAAGTTGCAGTTCTATTTATTTCAGATCTGGATTTATAAAACTGGATTCAAAGACACAACTAACCACCAAACTATCCTGTTCCACAGATGCAACAGTTCTTTTTTAACTTCATCATTAACATATGTTAACTGAACTTTCTCAGGACATCAGATTAAAGCTTCACATGACAGAAGAATTATGTTTCAACAGAAACATGTTCACTGATGTTTCTCAGATTTATAATTTAATCCAGGATATCAAACCGGCTACCTTCCAATTTCTACATTTTGAAGACTAAAATCTAAATCTGTGCATTTCTCTGCATCATATAATTGCTGAGGAACTAATATCAGTATCAACAATATCAACATGGAAAATGTCACTGTCGCGTTAGCAATTCACATAAAATCATCCGTCGTTCTACTGGGCAACTTCAACGCTCACGTGTGCAGCGACAGTGTTACCTGGAGGGGTGTGATTGGGAGGAACGGCCTCCCTGATCTGAACCCGAGTGGTGTTTTGTTACTGGACTTGTGTGCGAGTCACAGTTTGTCCATAACAAACACCATGTTCAAGCATAAGGGTGTCCACATGTGCACGTGGCACCAGGACACCCTAGGCCGGAGGTCAATGATCGACGTTGTGGTCGTGTCATCTGACCTCCGACCGTATGTCTTGGACACTCGGGTGAAGAGAGGGGCTGGGCTGCCAACTGATCACCACCTGGTGGTGAGTCGGATCCGCTGGCAGGGGAGGAAGCTGGACAGACTCGGCAGACCCAAACGTATTGTGAGGGTCTGTTGGGAACGTCTGGCTGAACCCTCTGTCAGGGAGGTCTTCAACTCCCACCTCCAGGTGAGCTTTGACCAGATACCGAGGGAGGCTGGGGACATTTTGTCCGAAAGGACCATGTTCTCCACTTCCATTGTTGATGCGGCTGTCCCGAGCTGTGGCCGTAAGGTCTCCGGTGCCTGTCGTGGCGGCAATCCCTGAACCAGGTGGTGGACACTGGAAGCAAGGGATGCTGTCGAGCTGAAGAAGGAGTCCTATTGAGCCTGGCTGGCCCGGGGGACTCCTGAGGCAGCTGACGGGTACCACAGGCAGTCGCGGAAGCAAAGACTCGGGTCTGGGAAAAGTTTGGGGAGGCCATGGAAGAGGACTACCGGTCGGCCTCGAAGAAATTCTGGTAAACCATCTGGCGCCTCAGGAGGGGGAAGCAGTCCTCCACCAACAACGTTTACAGTGGAGGTGGGGAGCTGTTGACTTCAACTGGGGACATTGTCGGGTGGTGGAAGGAATACTTCGAGGATCTCCTCAATCTCACTGACACGCCTTCCATAGAGGAAGCAGAGACTGGGGTCTCAGAGGTTGACTCATTTATCACCCAAGCCGAAGTCATTGAGGTAGTTGGGAAGCTCCTCAGTGCCGAGGCACCGAGGGTGGATGAGATCCGCCCTGAGTACCTCATGTCTCTGGATGTTGTGGGGCTGTCTTGGTTGACACGGCTCTGCAGCATCGCCTGGCAGTCGGGGACAGTGCCTCTGGACTGGCAGACCGGGGCGGTGGTCCCCCTATTCAAAAAGGGTGTGTTCCAACTATCGGGGGATCACACTCCTCAGCCTCCCTGGGAAAGTCTATTCCAGGGTACTGGAGAGGAGAATTCGGCCGATAGTCGAACCTCAGATTCAGGAGGAACAATGCGGTTTTTGTCCGGGCCGCGGAACACTGGACCAGCTCTATACCCACCACAGGGTGCTCGAGGGTTCATGGGAGTTTGCCCAACCAGTCCACATGTGTTTTGTGGACTTGGAAAAAGGATTCGACCGTGTCCCTCGTGGCATTCTGTGGGAGGTGCTCCGGGAGTACGGGGTCGGAGGCCCTCTGTTAAGGGCTGTGCGGTCCCTGTACGACTGGAGCAGGAGCTTGGTTCGCATTGCCGGCAGTAAGTCAGACCTGTTCCCAGTGCATGTTGGACTCCAGCAGGGCTGCCCTCTGTCACCGGTTTTGTTCATTATTTTTATGGACAGAATTTCGAGGAGCAGCCACGGGCCGGAGGGGGTCTGGTTCGGGAGCCACTGGATCTCATCTCTGCTTTTCGCGGATGATGTGGTCTTGTTGGCTCCTTCGAGCCAGGACCTCCAGCATGTCCTGGGGCGGTTTGCAGCCGAGTGTGAAGCAGCTGGGATGAGAATCAGCACCTCCAAGTCCGAGGCCATGGTTCAGAAAAAAGGTTGCTTGCTCCCTCCAGGTTGGGGGAGAGTTCTTGCCTCAAGTTGAGGAGTTTAAGTATCTTGGGGTCTTGTTCACGAGTGAGAGAAGGATGGAGCGTAAGATTGACAGGCGGATCGGTGCAGCGGCCGCAGTAATGCGGTCGTTGTATCGGTTTGTCGTGGTGAAGAGAGAGCTGAGCCGAAAGACAAAGCTCTGGATTTACCGGTCAATCTACGTTCCTACCCTCACCTATGGTCATGAACTTTGGGTCATGACCGAAAGAATAAGATCCCGGAAACAAGCGGCTGAAATGAGTTTCCTCCGCAGGGTGGCAGGGCGCTCCCTTAGAGATAGGGTGAGGAGCTCTGTCACCCGGGAGGAGCTCGGAGTAGAGCCGCTGCTCCTCCACATCGAGAGGAGCCAGCTGAGGTGGCTCGGGCATCTGTTTCGGACACCCCCGGGACGCCTCCCTCAGGAGGTGTTCCTCGCATGTCCTGGCTGGAGGAGACCCCGAGGAAGACCCAGGACACACTGGAGTGACTATGTCACCCAGCTGGCCTGGGAACGCCTTGGGATCCTCCCGAAAGAGCTGGAGGAAGTGTCCGGGGAGAGGGAAGTCTGGGTGTCCCTGCTCAGGCAGCTGCCCCCGCGACCCGGCCCCGGATAAGCGGACGGAAATGAATGAATTAATGAATAAAATCTCTAAAGTCACAAAATATAAAAACAGACACAAGAACGGTAAAAATAAAACAATATTTACAAATATAAACAAACATACACACATCATACTGCAAGATTAAAAAAGGACAGATAAAATAAATAGCATAAAATGTGAATAATAATCAGTGTTCAAAACAAGAGCGTTCACATGGGGAACAGTTTATAATAACCATCAGTAATAAACTGTAGTAATTTCGCTGTTAAGAAACAATAACGTGGCTCATATTACATTTATTAAGTGAATGTCAAGGTTCAAAACATCAGCTGCAATTCACACAAATGATGTTTATGAATGAACCACACAGCATTTAGTATTAACATTAATTACAAAGAGTAGTTAATAAGTCGTTTCTAAAGAATTTCAGTGACTCATTAACTATGAGTCTGTCGTTTTTAATCATATTTTATGATCCAATAGATTTTATAAAATCTGACCAAATGTATAAATGTATTTAGATTTCAAAGCCCCAGAAAAGGACCCGAGCTCAGTGACCTGCAGCTCTGTAGGTGATATCTCATAAAGTCCTGCTCCACCAACATCCACCACAAACCACCTGAAGACACCAGAGCTGCTGCGATTAATACATAACTTCTGTAACTATCATATTAATCATCAGTTATCTTTATAATCCACGAGTTCAGAAAGAAAGTCAGAATTCTGATTCCAGCTTGTTAAATGTGAATGTTTTCTGTTTCTTTCCTCTGTTACAGTAAACTGAAAATCTTTGTGTTTTGGACAGAACGAGACATTTGATGACGTCAAATTGTTTTGATGATATTTAATCAGTTTTGGTGTCAGGAGAAGTTTTTCCTCTGCTGATAAAACTGACGATCTGATTCTGAACACAACTCCCGCTACTTTCTGCTGTTACTTTCACTTCCGGAGACAGTTCAGTGTCTGTTACTAAACCACAGAGCGGTGACAGCGTTACACCCGTTTCTCGTTACTTTATCTACTTGTACTCGACTGAAGTCCAACAACATCCGGAAGGTTTCAGTTCATCACAAGAGTTTATTAGAAACTTTTAGAGTCGCAGCAGGAACGAGACGACACCCTCACACACACATACACACACACACACACACACACACACACACACACAGCAGTAGTGACGCCATATTATTAAAGAATATCTCGAGATAAAACTTAGTATTATTCAGTAATTGATCCGTACTACGGAAGTCGAGAACTGCCATGCATTCATATATTTTATTTCGGATTTGTGCATTCTGCGCAGGCTTGAGAGTTTTTTCCCAGGCCGTGAGCCGGAAGTAGAAGCACGGTGGCGTCTTTCCTCGGAAATAACCGCAAGCAAGAGCACCATTGTGCATCTAGTTTGTGTAATTATCATGTACACCTTATACGAAATGTGCAAAGATGTAGCTTCTCCTCACTATTTGTACGCCATCTTTCTTGAATGCCGAGGCAGCTGGTGGCGAATAATTAAATTTTCTCACCGGCATGTATACTCTAACAATTACAGTTGTCTGATTGAGCAGCATAGTTGAACTATGGCTGTAATCTGACTAAGCTGTGCATGTAAACGCACTGAGTGTCAGAGGAGCAGGAGCACATCGATCACCGCGTCACATATCTATTCAATCAAGGCCTGACACAGGCTGAAATAGCATTATGCCTTGTTATTACAGATAATATACACATTAATGTGCGTAATCTAAGAAGACAATTAGCAAGGCTTCAGCTATATGTTGTAGCATGCCCGGCTGACTGATGGTCAGAATCTCTAACTGATGGTCCAAAGTGTTCATTACAGCAGTGGCTCCCAACCTGGGGTCCAGAGATCGCAGGGGGTGCACACAACTTTGTCTGCTCTGAGGTTGTGAGGTTACCAAAATTATATTTGTGCTCATTTAATTCATAAAATCCCAATAACACACACAGCTGTATAATCAAAACTCTGTCTAATCCAAATTGAAACATAGTTTTGGTCCACATTTAAATTCACTAAGCTATTTATCACCAACAGCCCTATGAGGTAGGCCTATTCTGTTCAGAAATTAAACTGTGTGTGTGTGTGTGTGTGTGTGTGTAGTTGGCTTGTCTTGGACACAGGCAAGGGGGGCTTCAAGGAAAAAACGTTGGGAACCATTGTATTACAGGAACCTTGTACACTCGAACACACCTTCGGACACACGTAAGAGCTTGTGCCCTTTATCAGCCAGCTGCTAATTAAATCATTTTCATCACGTTCAGCAAAAACCATGCAGGCACACTTCCAACACGCAGACACACACGATTCACAAGAACACGGGTGACCTCTGTTAACAGCAAGATGCTTTCAAAATAAAAGTCCCGTATTTAGTGTCTAATATAATTAATGAAATAATAACCTGGCTTCAAAGAATATCAGTTAACTAAATGAAAACAAGATGTTCTTATTAACAATTATCACATTAAAGGTAATTTACAGTCGTTACACTAACTGACTGACTCATTCACACACACAGACACACACACACACACACACACACACACACACACACTTAATTATATCGTTATCACAAGAAAACAGTGGATACAAAAAAAAGAAAAATCCATGGTCGTTCTCGGCTTCCATAACCGAAGCATTCTATAATCGATCCGATCAATACTATCGACAAAGTGAAATGACAAACTGTCAGTGATGATGATCAGTTTTCTTACCGTCTCCAGAGCAGCTCGGCAGACAGAGACACACGAGAAGAAGAAGCTCCATAGTTGTCGATGTCTTCTGAGGATTCACCTCACTGATGGAGTCTTTATATGAGGGAACTTCACAGAAAACCTCAACATCCTGATTGGTTCATCACAAACTGTTGTGGTTTCTCAGCCTGTAAGCAGTCTGCAACACATCCTGTATGAATATTTCAGAACTAAAGCGCCAATGCCACATGTTTTAACTATGACAACTTCCACGCTGCTTCACAACACCTCAAACTGTCTTTGTGTCATCGGTTAGACTGAGAGATTCCTCGTGGCAGAAGTTAATACTGTGTGTTTAAACTCAGTTCAGTTGAACACATTAGGACCTGGAGTTGATGGAGACGACCTGAGCTCATTTCACAGGAGTGTCAGAGTATCAGACACAAACTGTTGGTAAACCAAACAGTCAGAAAACCTGCTATGTGCCCTGCATGGAGTTAACGCTGGCTTCCCTCTGCTCACACTGACCTCAGTTACCACACAGCTTATTTATATTTTTACATTTTAGGGCATTTAGCAGACGTATCTGTCCAAAGTAACTTACAAATTCTTTCACATTCTTACACTGATGGCAGAAGCTGCCATGCAATGTGCCAACTGCTCATCAGGAGCAATTTGAGGTTCAGTGTCTTGCTCAAGGACACTTCAACATGCAGGTCGAGGGAGCTGGTATTCTAACCAGCAACCTTCTGATTACTAAATGACCCACTCTACCTCTACAGCCGTTACTGTAACTTTGTATCCTGTAACAGTGAAACCATGATCGAACGTCTGCAGGGGACGAGGAAATAGCAGTGTTCTCAAAACAGGATATGATACCCACACACACACGCACACACACACACACACACACACACACACACACACACACACACACACAGTGTTCCTGAGTCTCACTCTCTCCCCATCTCCATCCCCCTCCGCTCACACACCATACTACTACTGCAGTTTAATTAATCAAATTAATCAGAGGCTTTGTAATTAATTAATCGAAATTAATCGCATTTTAATCGCATATAAATATTTGACCGGACAACAGTGAGAAGCAATTTTTTTCACATGGATTTTAGTATACCATTGAATAATGACTGAATACATAAGCTTAAGCTTAAGCAACAAAACATTGTTGTTTTTTTTCCAAGACCAACAGACCAGTGCAATTTTTGCCATAAAGTGTAGCAATAGCATATTTAGGAATACAAACTCCTTCTTGCATAATTTGCACACAACCGTGCTCTTGTCTACGCTGCCATCCGTCCGCTTTTTTAAAAAAAGTTTCCCATCCACGGGGCCAACCAAAGCGGCCTCATCTGCTTCTTCGTTCATTGTTGTTGTCTGAAGTCATGAATGCTATGCATGAACGTTAGTTGGTGCTCCAGTATAATCGGTACCCCTGAAACTCATCCAGTGAGAAACGTTCCGCGGTGCAAAAATTTGTGCAATTAAAATGCATTAATTTTTTTTAATGCGTTAATTTTTGTGTAATTAATTAATCGTAATTAACGCGTTAAAGTCCCGGCCCTAGTTTTAACAGTAAAATCTCAAGTGAAAGTTTGCAGGGCACGAGTCTATCAGGAAATAGCACCCTTCTCAAAAGAGGATATGATACTTGGTTGGCACACACCCAGTACATCCACCCAACCACAAACCATCTGGTGAAACTAGAGCAGGTCTAGAGCTGTTACGATTAATTGACTTCTTCATCTGTGACGGTAAACTGAATATCTTTGGGTTGTGGACATTTAGTTTAGTTTTTTTTTCCTCTTTTTTTTTTAAATACATCTTTTTATTGAGTTCTGTCAACACATATTCACATTTCAGTTCTTTTTTATCATTTTCAACTGAACTACCTTAACAACAAGAACACACAAATACAGAAGGACGAACAAACAGACAAAACAACAAATGAATAAATAAATAAATAAATAAAGGAAAAAATAAATACATAAAAATAATAATTATAAAATAAACAAATAAATAATTTAATAAATAAATCCGTACATATATATACACACACACCACTGGGATAATACCTTCGCATTCGAAGTACTATAATATGCTGTAGCCAGCTCCATTGTCATTAAACAGACAAAGTTCAGATTAGAGGGGTCCACCGTGTCCAATACTGCTTTCCAGATCTTAATAAATCCGTCCACATTGTCATGAATGGTGTAGGTCAGTCTTTCCAGAGGGAGTATACTCAGTACCTCCTTATACCAATTGTCCAGTGAAGGGGTGTCCTCAGAAATCCAGAGCTTGAGAATGGTCTTTCTCGCTGCATACAAGAGTATTCCAATCAGTTTAGCATTAGAGTTGCTTCGTGCACTGTCCACCCTATAGGTGACAGCTGCCAGTCATACCCAATCAGGGAAGCCACTTCGTCCCTCTCTTCTCTCCAGAAAATGTGTATCTTTGTACATGTCCAGAACATATGTACATATGTACCTATTTCAGAGTTGCATTTAATACATGTAGAAGAATTTAGACCCAGTCATCCCCTCAACCATGATGTACAATGAAGCCTGTGTAATATTTTAAATTGTCTCTCTCTATTAATATTACAGCACAGAATCGTATGTGTGTTTTCTATAACCGATGTCCATCTTTTAAGTCGGTCTGCCACTGCCTTCGAATATGGTCAGTAGAGTAGTTCAGATGTAAACCAAAGATTTCGTAAATGTAAGAAATAAATCTCTTTGGCATGGTTTGGTTTAGGAGGTCTACCAAGAAAGACGTGTTTACAGCACGTACGTTTTTTGATAGATAATGCCTTATTTGCAAGTACCGAAAAAAATGAGACTGTTGCAAAGAATATTTGCTCTTCAAGCCCTCAAATGAATCCATTATTCCTCCTTCATAAAGTTTTGCAAGCTGGTCTAGACCGCTCTCCTGCCAGAGTCTAAACACTACATCTTGGCATGAGGGGAGAAAATCTGGATTCCTCCATATCGGGGCCAGGAGTGAAAAATGCTTTTTAAGTTTAAAACCAACCTTAATCTTATTCCATGTATTCAATGTGTTCAGAACAATGAAGTTATTTTGAACCTCCAGTTTCACTTTCTTGCGATTTACAAAGGGGCAATCTTTCAGTGACAGTATACCACAGTTTCTAGACTCCATATCAATCCATGTATTTGTAACATCTAGGTTCACCCATTCATATATGTACCGCATTTGTGCTGCCCAATAATATAGCCGAATGTTTGGAACTCCAAGGCCCCCTTGGTCTTTGCTTCTCTGTAACTTAGTTATCTTCATTCTGACCTTTTTGCCTTGCCAAATAAATCTTGTAAACATCCTGTGCAAATCTATGAAAAAGCTATTAGGGATTGAATTTGGCAACATCTGTAGAGGATACAACAGCCTGGGCAATATATTTATTTTGAGCACGCTTATCCTACTTAAACAGGAAACAGGCAAGGTTCCCCATCTATATAAATCCTCCTTAATGTGTGTTATGATAGGTTGTGGATTGAGTATAACCAATTTCTTAAGAGAGGGGCCAATCCTCATTCCAAGGTATGTTATTCCCTTGGTTGACCAGTGAAAAGAAAAGCCACTGGGTGGAGCTGAGCCTGTCAATGCACCAATGGGCATGGCTTCAGTTTTAGATAAGTTCACCTTAAAACCCGATATGTGTCCAAATTTTTGTAGATAATCGATTAGACATGGAATTGCTCTGTCTATGTCCTCTAAGTACAGAAGGACATCATCCGCATACAGCAAAATTTTATATACTGTGCCTTTAACATTAAGGCCCTTAATCAACGAGTTAGTTCTTATGAGTTCTGCAAAATGCTCAATAGCTAATGCAAACAGGAGAGGGCTCAGTGGGCACCCCTGGCGGGTACCACGCTGCAATGGAAAAGAATCTGAGCAATAAGAATTAGTGATAACGGCCGCTTTCGGGGATCGATATAGCAGCTTCACCCACTCAATAAATTCTGTCCCCATTTTAAATTTCTCCGTAGTATAAAAAAGAAAAGGCCATTCGACCATGTCAAAAGCTATTAAAGAGTCCAAAGATACCACCAGGCCCTGTACACCATCATCATTGGCTAACTGTATTATATTCAGGGTTCGTGTCACTATTACAGGGTTCGTACACTTTTTTAGCAATAATTTTCCATGACTTTTCAATGACTTCTCCATAACCTTTCATTGAATTTCCAAAACCGAAAAATCAGTGCCTCTAAATCAAACCACAGACGCATC
>CAEMYA010000365.1:41536-76943 GCA_903131615.1 Diplodus sargus
TCTCCAGAGCAGCTCAGCAGACAGAGACACACGAGAGGAAGAAGCTCCATAGTTGTTGATGTCCTCTGAGGATTCACCTCACTGATGGAGGCTCTATGTGACGGAGCTCCACACACTCCTCAGCATCTGACGCTTCATCACACACTGTTTCTGCTCCTCAGACTGCAAGCAGTGAGGGCTGCAACACATCCGGTACGCACCTTCACAATAAAAGCTTCATCAGCACACATAACTACGACTCATGACTTGCACTTTGTCTTCTATTCTATGGAGTTAGATTTGTGTCTTTATTACAAGCGAGAAAATAAATGATCTGAGAGAAAAAAAAATGTTTAAGAGAAAAAGTTATCACACTGATAGCAATAAATAATATTTGAGACAAAAAAAAGTTTTGAGAGAAAGTACATGGAACATGGAACATAAAAAAAATATAAATTTTTCAATAATTTCTGAGAAAACAAATCTCTCTCAAAATACTTTTCAAATATATATATTTTTGCTATCAGTGTGAAAACATTTTCTCTCAAAACATTTTTCTTCTATCTCTCAAAACTTTCTTGCTCTCCAGTCAGGATTTTGCTCTCCCTGTGAAAATAATGTCATGGGCGGGGCCTCGTTCCTATTGGCCGGTGGGGTGAGAATCGTCTTGGGAGTCGAACTGAATCATTACACCGTTGTCGATTTACCGCCATAGATGCGCTGCAGCGCTGCCTTAGTGGAGCGCAGAGACTCCAAAGTTTGGGTACGATGATGACACACACAACTCGATGGGTCGCTAGCTGAGCAAGTTGGTAATCAAAATCATTCCCATCATAGGAATGATGGTCTAACAGATCAGAGGTATTAAAGGATGTTTAACTGGTTAGTAATGTGGAGTTCAGCTCAGCTAGCAACACTGAAGATTAAACATTAAATCAGCTGTCTTAACTGTAAGCTAGTTTGTCATTACTGATGTGTTTGTCAGATTGTCATGAACAAAGAATAGCACTCATATTCATGAATGTGTATTATTAGCATGCTAATAGCTAGTAAAGCTAATAATAATTAACCATCATGAAATGAAACCTTCCGGATGTTGTGATCGTTGGACTTTGGACTCTTTTATCGGAGGTGAAATAAAACGCGTGTGTGTCTGAAGCTCCTGAACAAACTAAAGTAGTTCATCAATAAAACAGAGACGTGACTCGGATCATCATCCGCCCTGCGCTGCGGACACGTTCAGTCCTGAAGGGGAGACCCGGTCCAGCTGGACCAGGTCCTGTAATGTCCCCAACAACTCAGACCCTGTTCACACTGGAGCAGCTTGTCGATAATCACACATGTGAGCAGTTATTAAAGGAGAACTTCGGTCAATTTCAACATCAGCTTTATTGCTCAAGCTACTCTTGACTTGCCAGTACCGAAAACGCGAACACTTTTGGTCCACCCCTTACAGGGCTGCTTGAACGGAGAGTTAGCATTGACAGCTAACAGCTGGGGCAAGAACTGTACACTGTGTTTTAAACATCTTAACATGCTCCAAATATCACCCCAAAAGCTATGCAACATCAGCAGATACCTTACAACACAGCACTGTAGCGTGTATGGCTCAAAATGAATAAAAAAGTGATTAAACAGCGTGTTTGTGCAAGCAGCTACTTACCGGTTTCTTTACATCCCGTCTTCCTGAAGTCCAAACTAGTCGATCCGTCGAGCGTGCGCTGACTCCCTCACTGGCAGAGACGGAAACTTGAATTTTGCAGACAGAAACATATTCCAGCATTTTCCTTTTTCTGTTCATAATGTACATGTCCATGTTACAGCCTGTCAGGAGCCATGAGCCTTACAATAGCCTGTCATGAGTCCACTCGCTCTGCACTGAGAGGCCCTCCAGACGAAACGTTCCTTTGTGGAAACACACATGCATTGCATCGTTTTGGCCGATCGTCCACATGGATATTAAAAAACGCACTTTTTTGAAACCAGGTCTCAGGGTGGAAACATCTGAAAACGCAGCCCTCCCGTTGTCTTGTAGACGGCAAATCCGCATACGAAACGATGACGTCATCGCCCCACCCCTCGACCTCTTGCCTCTGACCTCTGAACCCCGCGACGTCTCATAACAACAGCAACAACAATGGCGGACTACTACTTGCGTTCGTGTTTCTTGCAGCTTACTCGCCTTGTAGTTGAGTGTGAGTCGCAGCAGCAGTTTGACCTCATTATCGATCCACACAAACGCTTCTGGTTTCCTTGTACTAGCCATTTTCATCTTGCAGAGAGGAGAGCAGAGCTTGTTCATTCTCTAGTGCAAGTAACTCCTCATCTTTATACTCCGGTTCGAACAAATATGGTCTACCGTCTAATTCAAAAGGTTCGGCGTCGATGTCTTCCACTTCGATATCAGACAAGCTCTCCATCGTGACTATTTCGGAAACAGCTTCGATCGCCACTGACGAGTCCCTCTCTGTACGAGTTACGATCATGCGCAGACAAGCTAACGTTAGCTCTCAGTGCAGAGCGAGTGGACTCATGACAGGCTGTAACATGGACATGTACGTTATGAACAGAAAAACGAAAATGCTGGAATACGTTTCTGTCTGCAAAAGTTTCCGTCTGCCAGTGAGGGAGTCAGCGCACGCTCGACGGATCGACTAGTTTGGACTTCAGGAAGACGGGATGTAAACAAACCGGTAAGTAGCTGCTTGCACAAACACGCTGTTTTAACCACTTTTTTATTCATTTTGAGCCATACACACTACAGTGCTGTGTTGTAAGGTGTCTGCTGATGTTGCATAGCTTTTGGGGTGATATTTGGAGCGTGTTAAGATGTTTAAAACACAGTGTAAAGTTGTTACCCCACAATGTTAGCTGTCAATGCTAACTCTCCGTTCAAGGAGCCCTGTAAGGGATGGACCAAAAGTGTTCGCGTTTTCGGTACTAGCAAGTCAAGAGTAGCTTGAGCAATAAAGCTGATGTTGAAATTGACCGAAGTTCTCCTTTAAGAGTGAATCAGGAAGCACTTGATAGTTAATGAGTAACTCCTGAATCACTGTGATTTATAGACTAGCATGAAACAATAATACTGAATAGTTGCCAAGTCAGCTCATTAATTAATCATTAGTTACTCTTTAGTGAAAAATAATGGAGTAGTTAACAGACAGACTAATCGATCATTCATTCCTTTAACATCATGTGAATAGTTAACTAATGATTAAGTTATTAAATTAATAAGTCGTTGCTAGTTTGGGCTTCTTAGGTAATCAGTAGCAGCTCATTAAGAAAATGGTCAATCTGTTGATTCACAGATAATTATGGAGTCATTACCTGATAGACACCTGCTCAGTGACAGCTGAAATCACTTCTTGGCAGATGAAATACTGCATTTTATGAGTTGTATTGGCCCTTTTTTAAAGGTAATTCACTGTTAGTAGCTGTGGGGTTGTTCCCCTTCATGTCAGTAGCTGATGACCAGGAGACCAGGTGGAATAGTGGTGCGAGCTCCTCCCACTTTACAAACGTCTTTATAAAGTTTCTTCTCTCTCTGTGTGAACTCAGCTGGATCTCTGAGGTTGCTGCTCTCCAGTCATCATGAAGGAAACAAGAACCAGGAAACATTTTAAGAACCTGTTGGTTTGACGGCTCTTATCATTTATCAGACGACGTCTCCTCACCCAGATTAAGTAAAACCACACAAACAGGTGTTACTACAATGTTGATAAAAAGTGTGAGTGGTAGAGAGAGACAAGACACACTGCTCGGGTTTTATATACATGTGGTGACTTAGAGTAGTAAATACTCCAAATAAACACACAGTCACAAATGAATCTGATGCTGATAATCAATAAACTAGAAGCTGCACTGAGACAGATTCCCAGCTGACCCTGAGTCAGTTATCAGACCTCCAGCTGCTGTGATCGTTGGTTTGTGACAAAGAGAACAAGTCCAAACTCTTTCAGGATCTCTGAGTCTCCACTCACATGAAGATTTATGTATTTAATCTTCACTTCAACATGATCAATAATGTTCAATTAAATGTGAATGTTTTTTGTTTCTCTCCTCTGTGACAGTAAACTGAATATCTGTGTGTTGTGGACAGAACGAGACATTTGAGGAACAATGATGGACGTTTAGTTTAGTTTTTAATAATATATAACTGTAGATTTCATACATGTTGCTAACAAGCATCAACCTCCAGGAAGAAGACAGAAAGAAAGAAAATGACGATGATGTGAAAATCCTGTCAGTTCATATTCACGCAGCACAGAGCTGTATATATATATATATATATATATATATATATATATATATATATATATATATATAAAACTCACTATATATGTATATATATGTATGCCTACTTGATCCAATATAAACCTTTCTGGTATAGGATTAGTGTTGTGCTCTTTAACACATGCATATTTAGACAGAATGTGACAGCTTTGTGATAATAACAACTTCAATTGGAATATTGTGTAATTGCTTCACTTCAAACGGTCACACAGTGACTCATTAATGGTCCAACTGGTTTATCCGAGTAGATGAAGAGCCTAAATGTTGTCTTACTGTAAATGCTCATGTTCTGTTTTCCTTACATACATTAGAACTTTGTCCATCTGGTACATTATAGTAAGTCTTGCCCAATAACAATACAATACAATTACAATAGCTATTCATTATTATGATGACAA
The DNA here is from genome assembly GCA_903131615.1 of Diplodus sargus. Taxonomy (NCBI): domain Eukaryota; kingdom Metazoa; phylum Chordata; class Actinopteri; order Spariformes; family Sparidae; genus Diplodus; species Diplodus sargus. The sequence goes on from CAEMYA010000365.1 coordinate 46,207, forward strand.
CTGTGCTTAGGTGCATGATTATATCACAGCTGAGGGGAATTTGCTGACTACATTTAACCAATAAGCATAAAGACACATGAGATGATGCATTTTTTTATAGCAACATTATTCACAATGAATGAAATACAATAATCAGAAGAAATTACATTATTAATATATATAAAACTAATCAGATGAATACATCCTCTGCAAAACACAGGCTTGTCACGGGTCTTGATCCCTGTTCGTCTGCATGCCACACGGCAGCAGTTCCACCGCTCTGTTCCCTCAGTTTACATGTTTTGGTTGACTACTATTTTGAACATCTCAGATTGAATAATTTCCGAAGGAGACTAATATGAGAAAAAGGCCAGCAAAGTTCCCGTAGCATCAGGTAAGAAAACTGATCGCAGTCGTTGTTGATTTTCCTCAAACATTAATAGGATTTCAATTCCCTCCACTTCTTCCCAGACGAGGAAGGCAAACACAGCAAGCTCAGCCAAGTCACGTCACATCTACGGGAAGAGAGAGTGTCCGACTTCATTGCAGCGTTTGTAGCTCCTGCAGTCGCCCGCAGATCTAGCTGATGCAGTTAGTCTGCAGGAGTTCAACTTGAACGCGCCTAATCTCTTTATTTTTTTGTATTTATTTTTTTTCTTACAATGACCAGAGAACTCGCTTGTTTGGGGCTTGTTTTCTGTTTTCATAGGATCGCTTGCTTGTTTCTCTCGCGAGATCTGGCAACGCTGCTGCACAGGTACAGACCGCACCTGAGAGCAGGAAGCACAAAAAGAAGGAAGTTAACTGTTGGCAAACCTGTCAGCGTTCCGAGGCTTTTTTACGTACATTTACTGAACATCAACGTATTGACGGACGGGATCAACGTTAAACTGGACTGTGTGGTGTTCAGCAGCGGCCCGCTGACACTTTATCTGGGACGTTGGACTGAAAATATCTCTTTGACGACAGTTAGCAGCAGAATGTGAAGAAGTTCTGGTGAAGTTCTGGTTCGTCCTCCACCTTAAGCTTCAACATGAGAACGTCTCTGGATCTTTGTTTCTGTCTGCTGACTCTGTGTGGAATAACATCTGTACTGTACGGTAAGAAAGATGATCATCACCAGAACTTAACGATCTGTGACGTTCACATTAGCGTTAGCATTAGCTTAACGGCTAAAAGTTTTTCCACCATCGTATTGTTTTATAGAAGAAACCACCGTATGTCTCGACTCGTTATTCATTTTTTTAATTCTGCTTAATTTTCTCTGTATCTTGTTTGTCGACTCACGAACTAATTTAATCACCTTTGGTTCGTTTCAACTTTAATCTTCGTGCGACTTAGTTTCACTTTGGCTTGTTCACTGCGCTTTATCCATCAACAACGTTGATTTGCGATTCGTTTATATACCAGGCATTACGGTAAGATCTTGGAACTTGTTATCAGAGGGTTGCTGGTTCCATTCCCCTGGTCTGTATGTCCGCGAGCAATATACTGAACCCCAGAGTGCTCCTGATGTGCTATTGCACGGCAGCCAACGCCATCAGACTGTATGAATTACTGTCATTTATTATTAATTAAGTCACTTTGGACAAAAGTGTCTGATAAATTCCCTAAAACGTAAATGTAAACATTTTTTAAAATGTAACAATGCTCATGCCTGGTTGGAGGGCGGAGCATTGTAAGAGGGACAGTACTGCTTCAGCACTATACGGAGCAACTGGGCCCAGTGAGACTGGACCCAGTTCTATTTTGATTTAATCTAACATGTTTGTGCTCATTGTTAGACTGCAAACACACTTATTCAGTGATCACAACTTCAAATGCCTTCACTTCATTCTCTGTGATTTCTGTTCTATGCAACGATACAAACAGAACTTGATCACCAACATTTAACAGAATCACACTGAGCTCAGATTTCAGCTGAGAGTCTCCTGTTTACAATATTCTTGATCTTGTTAATGTAGAGAAATGTGTTTGTGTTGAGTTAATAATGGTGTGTGTGACAATATGCACATGTGTCTAAACTCTAAACTCTCTGAGTAAGAAGTCAGAGAGTAAAGAAAGGCTGCAGGTTGTCCAGCGCTGTGAATCTCTCTGTGGACAGTGTGAGGTTCTGTCAGCCTGCAGGTCAGCAGGTCAGCAGCAGCTCCAGACACATCAGGAAATATCTCTCTTCAAATGTTTCTGAACACAGTTTTCATATCCAGGTCATCCAGGTCTGATGATGTCATCACTGAAATAATGCTGAGGTTGCATTAGTCACACAAACTGATTTATCAAAGCTTCTCCTGAGGGAGAATATTTCAGTAGGTGTGATGTGGAGGAACATTTAGAGACATAAATAATTTGATTACTAGCTAACACGCTTGTAAACTGTTTTCACCTGACGGCTCTCTGTTGAACATATTGATTACATTTATTTTATTTTTCATGTCCAGGTGTCAAAGTGGTCGTGGATGAAGACAGTGATGCTGTTTTACCCTGTTTGATCAGCACCAAGGAGAACCTCAGAGGAAAGTGGTTTGACTGGAGGAAAGATGGTCAGAAGGAGAAGAACAATGTGTTCATATATCATTCAGGCATTCATTCCAACAACGCCCTCACCGATCAAGATTATCAGTTCAAAGGTCGAGTCTCACATTTTCAAGATCAACTGATGAACGGCAACGCCTCCATAAAGATCCAGAATACAAAGATGGCCGACAGCGGGATCTACAGCTGCATTTTTCCACGTCTTCAGAGTCAAACATTCTACATTAAGCTTGTTGTTGGTGAGTGCTTTCATTAAACAGTTAATGTTCTGTATGACAGTACACAAAACTTTGAACATGTTATTGTTCTAAGTTCATGTTATTGTTCTAAAGAACTGTTATTTTCAAGTTCAAGTTGGGGTTCACACACCATCAATGGGAAGTCAGAGTAATTTTTAAACCTGGGCCCTGTGTTCACATTGGAGTTGCAGCTCAGTCATGTTCAAAAGTCTACATACACTAATAAAGTAATTGTGTGTGTATATATATATATATATATATATATATATATATATAATTTAATTTATTAAAGGTCCTATGAAAATGTGACCAAATCAGCTGGATCAAAAATATACATACAGTAATTCTAATATTTGGTTAAATGTCTTTTCAGTCACATTCTTCTGATAGCCATCTACAAGCTTCTGTTCTTCCTCTGGCTGAATTTATAACCACTCCTTTTGACAGAATCACTGAAGTTCAACTAAATTTGTTAGCCTCGTGGTTGTGACTTGGTTCTTCAGTACAGTACACATGTTCCTGATTTATCCATCCTTTACCACTTTTCAATCAATCAATCAATCAAATTTTATTTGTTTAGCCCTTTACAATAGCCAGACGGTACCCAAAGTGCTTTACATCAAAGCAATAAAATAATACATAAAAACACAAGAAAGTGCTACTAGTGCTGCAGGGTGTTAAAGGCCTTCTAAGAGTGCATAAAGTAAAAAACAGGCAAAATAAGTACACCTAAGAGCAGGACTACCCTAGTCAGAGTTAAATACCAATCTAAAAAAGTGTGTCTTCAGCTTCGATTTAAAAAGGCTGAGGTCAGTAGTGGTGCGAATATCAGGGGGCAGTCTGTTCCACAGCCTGGGAGCTGTGACAGCAAAAGAGGGATCGCCCCACTGTTTCAATCTTGACCTTAGGACCTCTAACAGGAGCTGGCCGGAAGAACGGAGAGCCCTGCCATGATCACGAACAGTTAAAATCTCTGACAGGTAGGAGGGAGCCAGGCCATTAATGGCGTAAAAAACAAACAATAAAAGTTTAAAACCAATTCTAAAACAAACTCGAACCCAGTGGAGTGGCGACAGCACAGGGGTAATGTGTTCACGCCTGGACGTGCCTGTTAAAAATCTGGCAGCAGCATTCTGAACAAGTTGGAGACGCGAGATTAAAGACTGGCTGAGGCCGACATTAAGTGCATTAAAATAGTAGAGTCTTGAACTGATAAAAGTGTGGATTGCCTTCTCGAGGTCCTGTCGACTTAAAAAAGGCCAGGAGACGCAGCTTAAAAAAGCTTGTGCTAACAACAGACCTAGGGCTCTATCTTGCACTCAGCGCAAGTGACTTTGTACACTGGTGCTTGTGTAATTCCTATTATGCATTCGGCACACATTGGAACGTTCACTGGGTTAGGGTTTCAGAAAACACTTGTACAACAGACCAGGAAAAACCTAGTCTAAAGTCAGTGGCGCTTATTCAGATGCTATTTAAGGGCGCATGCTTGGCCATTATGTAGCGTGTGCTCAACATGCATACACTTTGCTTCTCTCATCTACAAGGAAGCAATTCACCTTTTTGCAACCCATACAAAAAAAAGTTGAACAGATTTAAACAGAAGAACTAATTATTTTTCCCTCTGATATGCGACGCGCCCGCCGTAGCCGTGAGAGTCCGGGAGTGGCAATGCGTGATGTGCTCCTAGTGGAGCAGGTGGACGGAGATGGAGTTGGGGGAGGAGGAGGAAGGAGGAAGGGGCACAACAGGAGCAGGCGGTGCGCCTGAGAGGCAGCAGCAACATCGCCACCCGGTCTAGAACACCTGGCATTAACACCTTGCCGCATCCCGGACAGTGCGGTCCGGTCTGCACCTTGGTGTCTGCGCTGCTCCCTCATCAGCTGGCCGTTGCGCACTGCTCCCGAGGTGCAATGTCATGGGGATGCCAGCCGTAGAAACAATTGTGGCAATTTCCTCCCACGCCCATTTAACCAAAGCTAGTTTGGATGGATTTCTCCCCGTACAACACCACTTCTCGGTCTTTTACAGCCCCGACGAGAACGTCGGTCTCCTCGGCTGTGAACCGCTCCTGGCGTGCGCCTGGCAAATTCGCCATTATAATAGGAATCCGCCATGGAACAAGCGCGCCTGCTCTTAAAGGGAATGTGAGATGACGCTCTGATTGGTTTATTGCACGTTACGCCCAAAGCACACCTTTGACTAATGTAGCTACTTCAGACCAACCCATTTTAGATTTGCGCCGGGCGCAAGAGTCATTTATCCCGCCGGCAAAATAGCAACAGCGCCTGAGATCCGCCCACAAAGCTACATGCACTTTGCGCTTGATACTTGCCGTTTTTTTTTTTTGTCAAAATAGAGCCCCTAATCTGTTTATTGAATCTGAGCCCACTGTCAGATGTTACCCCAAGATTCTTTACCTGTGGTCCCAGAGTCACAGAGTTTGTAATTAAAACATTTGACATAGATGGCGTGCCAAACAAAATACATTCGGTTTTGCTGTCGTTTAAGTGCAAAAGGTTCAGAGCCAGCCACTGATTTACATCAGTGATACAGTCCAGTAACTAAGTGGAGTGTTTTCATTTGGTCTCATGGGCAAATATAACTGTAAATCATCAGCATAAAAATTAAAAGACAGATTGTGTTATTTTATAATTGATCCCAGCGTTAGCATATACAATGAAAACAGAATAGGTCCAAGAATAGAGCCCTGTGGCACCCCACAAGAGAGGGATGCCTGTGAGGAGCAGAGGTCACCAATCATCACAGAAAAACCCCTTTTTGCCAGGTATGACCTAAACCATTGGAGGGCGGTGCCACGGATGCCTGCATACTGTTCGAGGCGAGATACAATGATTGCATGGTCAACTGTATCAAAAGCCGCTGTGAGGTCCAGCAGTACCAGCACAGCAGGGTTCCCAGCATCGACGGACAAGGCAATATCATTATGCACCTTTAACAGTGCTGACTCTGTGCTGTGTTGGGGTCTAAAACCAGACGGAAATTTATCAAGAACAGAGTTAATCTCTAAAAATGTTTGTAATTGAATAAAAACAACTTTTTCCAATACCTTTAGAAAGAAAAGGCATGTGGGAGACAGGCCTAAAATTGGACAGCACAGAGGGGTCAAGATGTGTTTTTTTGAGGAGGGGCCTAACCACAGCGTGTTTGAACTTTTGGTGTGTGGTTGGGATCATTGTCCTGTTGGAACACCCAACTGCACCTAAGACAATCTTCTGGCTGATAATCCTCCTTCTTCATTATTACGTTCACTTTCTTTAGGGCTAATCCTACTGTTTATAATTACACATGTAATAATAAACCGTGTAGCAGTGAATTGTTATTTATAAATAATAAATATGGGTATTGTAAAATTGACAAGATGCAAAAACAGAACAGAGTTTTGTGAGGTTGTATTGCACAGTGCAGAGTACAGGGTGAGGTCTATATGCAGCAGTGCTGGTTGTTCAGTCTGACAGCAGCAGGAAGGACCTGTGATATCTCTCCTTCACACACTGAGTGTATCAGTCTGCTGCTGAAGGAGCTGCCCAGTGCTGTGACAGTGACCTGCAGGTTGGACTGCTGCACCAGCAGTGATGACAGCTGGTCCATCATCCTGCTCTCTCCCACCACCTGCACTGAGTCCAGAGGATCCCAGGGTGGAGCTGGCCTTCTTGATAAGTTTATCAAGTCTCCTCCTGTCTGCTGCTGAGATGCTGCTGCTCCAGCAGACGACTCCATAGAAAATGGCTGATGCCACCACAGAGTCACAGAAAGAGGTCAGGAGGTCCCTGCAGTCCAAAGGACCTGAGCTTCCTCAGCAGATACAGTCGATCTGACCTTTCTAGTATGTCGCTGCAGTGTGATCAGTCCAGTCCAGTTTATTGTTCAGGTGAACTCCTGTAAGATGTCACCATCTTAATGTCCGTTCCCAGGATGTTCACCTGTGTGCAGGCTTGTCTATGCCTGCGGAAATCCACCACCAGCTCTTTGGTCTTCCCCACGTTGAGCTAGAGGTGGTTCTGCTGGCACCAGTCCACAAAGTCCTGAACAAGTTCTCTGTAGGCTCTGTCGTCCCTGATGAGACTGATGACAGCAGAGTCATCAGATAACTTTTGTAGATGGCAGTGAGGGGATTGGTGGTAGAAGTCTGCGGTGTGCAGAGTGAACAGGAAAGGGGCCAGGACGCCTTGTGGGGCCCTCGTACTGCAGACAACTGTGTCTGACACACAGTCCCGAGTCCTCACATGAAACTGTGGCCAGTTGGTGAGGTAATCAAGGAACCAAACTGTTCCTGTTTGTGAACTGAATTTAGTGACAAAGTAGTTTATGTTCCTCTGATTCCATCACAGAAAGACAAGAGCTGTAGAAATTATTGGAACTGAAGACTGCCATGATAAACATGTTCTTTACAAGTGTATGTAAACTCGACTGTATTACATCTAAACAGTCACTACAATATTTTTCTGAACGCATTTTAGTAGAGAAACAAACAGAGAACAGGATTGTGGTTCATTTGATCCCTGTCTTGTTTCACAGTTTAAATTCAGACTCTATTTTCAAAGTACAGAAACATTAGTCCTTAATCTCCTTATTGATGACCTGGGCCTTGGTCAACTTCCGCTTTTTGTGCGGCGGTGGGCATGCTAGAGAACAACAGAAAACAGCTGTTATCGAAACAGCCTTTTGTTGGCAAGCACACAGAACAGGACACGGAGAAAAACACATAACAAAAGCACAAAGTTTTGAACAAAGTTTTACCTGGATCTTCATAACAGGAGGAGGGATATCCTTGTCCGCTCGCTTCGGGCTCAAGGCCACTAACCTCCCCGGTGGCCGGGCTGCTGGTGCTGCAGGAGGGAGACGTCTCGCTAACGTCCTCAGCCGCTACATCCAGGCTGCTAATCAGACACACCGGATTGGCAGAGATTGCTTGCCCCCCAGATGGACTGGCACAAGGCAAAATATGGCCACTCCAGCCGTCCTTGACCGCTCCTGTTGTTGTGGTCGTTCACCTGGTGGTACTTCTTCCTAAGTGCCTTTTAGCTTCGTTGTAACCTGGGTTTTATCCCTTGCGTAGGTAAATGTTATCTGCAGATCCATTATCCATTCACACTGGGGGCAGTTAAACTTTCACACAGAGGAGGAGCATTGGTGCTGGACCCCCGCATTTAAATGGTAGTGTGAATGGGGCTAATATATCAGTGACTTTCAGTTCACAATCTTTCTCTTTTTCAGCTAAACAGTCACTAAGAAACAGGCCATGTAGTGACAGAATGTGGTTTATATTTGCACCATCTGGTTTAGACAGTTTGATCAGAGTTTGGTGAGATGATCCTCACAGGATACAAGAGAGACGGGCAGCTTTCTCTCCTCCTCAAGATCTGACTGAACTCTGTGTGCCTGTGGATCAGCAGTCTGTAGTTGATGTGAAATCTGATGGATGAAGTGTTTTGCTGGAGTTTTGTTGAGGTGTCTGTGGGTGCAGCAGGATAGAGAGAAGTTTAACATTGTTTATTTGTGTCACTTCCAACACTGTAAGCAGGTTGTAAATCTAGTGTGTTATACTGTGTTATAGAGAGAAGACAGCAGATAAGCAGAGAAGCACAATGTGAGGATTGTGCTTCTCTGCTTCTCTGCTGTCTTCTCTCTATAACACAGTGTGTTTCAGTCAGTGAGGGATAAAAACAACATGATTTCATCACTGGAGCCTCAGTTACACTTAATGTCTCTCAGTCCAGTAGTAAATGCTGTTCTGCCCTTAATAAGCTGATGTTTATATCATGTTCACAGCTGCATCTCCAAAGCCACACGTCACCACACTGGATCAATCAAAGGCCTGGTCTCTGCTGCAGTGTGAAGTTCGAGGAGCTTCTCCAAAACCTAAAGTGGAGTGGCAGGACAGCTCTGGAAACATCCTTCCTGCTGAGGAGCCTCAGGTCTCAGAGAGAAGAAGCAGCTACAGCGTTACCCTCAAGACCACTGTGACCAAGACTGACCGCTACCGCTGTGTGGCCACTCAGGAGGAAATTAGCCATCACATTCATTCTGAGACCTTTGTGTTTATCAGTGGTGAGATTTCTTTCCTGATTGTTTGGTCATCACAGAATTTTTCTGATGTTCAGGTTAATGTTCATGACATGCAGTAACATTTTGAGTTTTACATTAACTTTTTCTGATGTATTTCAGAGCCCCAATCCAGAGAAGTAGAGCACTGGAGGACTGCAACTTTAGTCCTTGCTGCGCTTGTTTCTGTTGTACTTCTGGCTGTCGCTGTAGTGTGCTGGAGATGTAGAAGTAAGTTTATATCATGTGTTACACCAACATATCCATCATGTTCAGACATCAACATTACAGAAACATTGTGTGATACAATCACGTCCAGTTTGTTTCTGTCTCCTCAGATTTGAACCCTACTGTTTATTTCCATGAGGCCTCCGGTTCTAATACTGACTGATTAAATGGATCATTTCTTAACACTATTGATTAAGTTCCATCAGTCAGACCTCTGAGTGTCACTCACTCATGTTTTTGTTACGTTGGAAAGTGGAGGCTCAACATCGTGAAGCTTTCTGCTGATAAACATAATTAAGACAAATATTTGTATCCAGAAAAATCTGGATACAAATTAATAACTTTTGAAGAGGCACGATATTGTTTTGAAGAAGAAATGCAGAATATTAATGACATAATAATACAAACTCAGAAATGTGGCAAATTAGGTCCCAGGACACTGTTTGAAGGTAGAAAGGTGGCAGGGTCCGCCACATATAAACAAAGTGAAACATCAGGAAATTGTTTCTTCAGTTTCTTCAGTCATGAAAACAAATCAGTCAATGAAGATCTTTCTCTTCTGATTAAAAGTCTCTCACAAAACTACAGAATGCTCCTTTAATCCAGTTTATTATTAAATAAATAATTCTTTGGATTAACTCTCAGAACGATTTGTTAAAAGCCGTCTGACTGCAGAAACAGACTTAAAACAGGATCCACTGGACCAGTTTCCAGATCTGTAGGTTTAATACTTCTGGTCTGAATGTTGTAGGACTGAATGTGTCAGGCTGTAACCTTTAAAGGGACAGTTCAACACTTTAAGTAACATTCTTACCAGCGTTAGCTTTCAGTCACAGAGTGACTTGATGGATGAGTTTGAATTTGATGTTTATAATAATCCTAATCTGTAGTGATGAAGCTGAAATCATGACATATAATTAAATGAGAGATGGTGATCTAATGTTCTGTTTGGTGGTCGACCTCAGTGGAACATTGAACATTGAGATTCTTCTGTAAAACAATGAAAGTAAAACTGAAACCGTTCAGACCAACTTTCACTCTCCATTCTTGACTGTTTGAAAACAGACTTTTAAAAGATGGAACAAAAATTAAAATCTCCACCAGAATCATTTCTGTGTCATAGAAAAGTTGACTTTCTGTAACGTTTACTTTTTTCTGTTTTCTGCAGGTTTTCGTCAGTGGATAATGCTTTCTTGTGATGATTCAACGGTGCAATGTAAGTCACCTCTCAACAATCAGTGTGTTTACATGACACTCGAGAAAACCTAAACCTACTTTTCTGAGTAGTTTATTACAGAATACTTTTACTTGAGTAGATTGTCAGCTGGTCCCAGGTCTGCTGATGCTCTGTTATCTACCACATGACATGAAGCAGAATAATGACTGAAGCTACAGCAGCAGTATGACTGTCAAATAATGCTCACTGTTAATATTTACAGACGAAGAGATTCAAATGAGCTACAGTGCATCAAAGATGAGATGAGACAGACAGCAGTAAGTATGAACTCCCCTTTTCTTCCTCTTCTCTCTCTTCATCTTCTTACTGTAATATGTTGGTGTTCTAGTTTGCCGTCTGCTGTAGTGAAGAACGTTCTCAAATTGTTGTTAATAACTATTTAATACTAGTAAGAGGTGTATGAATCTTGACTCATTCGAATCGTTAACCCGGGTCATTAAAATAACCCATGAGTCGTGAATCTCTAGTATCATTAACTCAAATCACTTGAGTCCTACTATAATCAAATCTAAAATGATAAATAGCGTCATGCAGAGCCGTATACATAGCAAGCTTGTAGCCCCCTCCCCTTGAGATTGCTATGAGCTACTACGTACCGGCATCGAGGCTCGCAAGCTAGCCCGCATGCCGATGTGGGAAACAATTGTAGCTAGTAGCTCGTAGCACACTGCTGGAAACACAGCCAACTCGTCGTAGCACTAGCTTGGGAGCCGCGATGCCAGAAACACCCACCACTCAGTCTGAGCAGGATAGCGCAAACAGCGGCTACGTTCTGACAGCACATTCTTGTCATAGTACAGAACAGAAGCCATTCTTCCACTTCTGAAATAATATAATGTTACACAATGTTCTGCAGGTGGCCAGAGGCAACTCTAGGTTTGGTGTGTAGATGTAGCATAATAAAATTAAATTAGGTCGATCAATCTTTGCAAAATAAAATAATTCATATGTGAATATTATATATAAATATTAAGTAGTATACTGTCAGTAGGCTATTATTATCTCTATTTGGGAACTTTATCCATTTACACCGTTCCTACCTCAGTACTCTATTAGTTATTTGTTTTATTTTGTTTTATTTTTGTTTATTTTAGTATCTCTTTTATTTTTCCAATCATGTATATAATGTTTTATTGCATTGTGTTTTTTACTACGTTAGTGGTTAAGAGTCAGTGGGCTCGGACTGAGTTTCCATGGTGATCAGGCAATACTGACTCAAGTGACTCGCACAACCCGGTTCAGTTTAGTGAGTGACTCATAATGACTCGAATCCTTGAAAGGAACCGTATTTACCAGCTCTAATATTAGTTATTCTGATGATTCAAATTAATTTTGTTCTCTTACTTTAGTAGTTACTCTGATTACTGCTTTTACTTCTACCTGAGTACTTATTTTTGGTTCTCTACCTGCTGAACATGTCTCAGTGATTCTGCAGTGAACTGTCCCTTTGAGCCAGTTAATCATCTGACATGAGATTCTTCACATTAACTCTCAGACTGATTCCTAAAAGCCAGCTGGCTGCAGGAAGGGACGGAAATACAGGATGTGGACCAGTTTCCAGATCTGTAGGTTTAATACTTCTGAATGTTGGAGGATTGAATATGTCAGGCTGTAACCTTTAAAGGGACAGTTCAACACTTTGAGTAATACTCACAGAGAGACTGATGGCTGATTGATTCCACTGTTACATGTCTGGCTGTTAATTGTGGAATTAATCTCAGGAGGTGCTTAGCTTAGCTTAGCTTAGCTTAGCTTAGCATTAAGATACACTAAAGTTAGAAACACATCTTCCAGCACCAGGCTGACTGTTTCACACTGTTTATGGGTTTAATGCTAAAGCTAGGCTAATGTTTCTGATTCCATCAGATTCCATATTAATAATGAATTAATTGATTAGTTTATGAAGCCAAAGAGCTGAACATGTTCTGGTATCAGCTCTGTGACTCACAGCTGTTGGTGCTCAGTGATCATTATTAACAGTTAAGTCTTGAAATAGATGTTTATAATAATCCTGACAGGAAGTGATGGAAGCTGAAATCATGACATCATTAAATGTGAGTCAGTGATTTAACAGGATTTCTGTTTGGTGTCGAGTTCAGAGTCTTTAAAACACACCGACTGAAACCAGTCAGATGAATCTTTCACTCTCCATCACTGACTGTTAGAAAACAGACTTTTGAAAGATGAAACAAACATTAAAATCTGTTGTTGTCCAGCAAAATCTGTTCTGTTGAATACAAAGCTCGACTCTACGTAATGCATACATTTGTGTTCTGCAGGTGACCAAGGAGATGAAAACGGTCCTCCAAGTGAACATGTGTTGTAGAGGCATCCAGCGACTCAAGTCTTCTATTTGGTGTGTGTGTGTGTGTGTGTGTGTGTGTGTGTGTGTGTGTGTGTGTGTGTGTGTGTGTGTGTGTGTGTGTGAGATAATGTAAATATGACATTTGTTGGTCAGACTGAGTTGATAGATATTACAAAATAATTCAGCCTTGTAATTCACGACAACTCTGATATCAACAAAGATTTAACAAGTTTCACACAGATTGTTTTTGTTCATTAATTTAAATCTGTACTGTCGCTGTGACTCAACATGATTGTTGACATCAACACATTTTAGAACTCTGTATTTTTTCTTTTAATGTTTTATTTTTTATATTTTTGTTCCATGATATAATGTCTTGTTTCTCCATCCTATTATCTTTCTCATTGTGTTTCTCTTCTCTCACGTTGTTGTTCAAGAAGACTCTAAACTGAACTGTTGTTAACGACATTATGTCACATAAATGAGCGACATGAAGCGACACAACTCAACAAAACAGAGCAGAAATGTGATGATGACAAAACTTAACAGAGACATGATGAAACTAACCTGAGTTACAGGTTTTATGAATCATCATCATTATTGTTTCCAATATAAATATTTAATTCTCTCCAAGAGGTCAAAGAGTGAAACCAAATCCTGAATCAGGTGACTGTCTCACCTGAAGACCCTGGTTCTTGGGCTGTACATAAAATATATCATGTATATATAATGTATTTAAACAGTGTGTGTATGTACGTATGTATGTATGTATGTAAATATATATTAGGGCTGTCAAACGATTAATTTTTTTAATCGCGATTAATCGCATTTTGTCCATAGTTAACTCTCAATTAATCGCAATTTTTTGGCACATTTTCCTTCTGTTCTAAATATATCTTAATGTATTTTTTTCATGTTCTTAATACTTTCTCTCACACAAACACTCACACTCTCTCTCTCTCTCTCTCTCTCTCTCTCTCTCTCTCTCTCCAGGACTGTCGCCAACCTCTTCAGCTTATCTGTTGTTGGTGTGGTGACTTTGGTCTCATGTAGGGATGAGCTTGCGTTGACTTGCAAATGATATTTGAGGCTCGACGTACTTCAATGCTAACTAATTTCATGTCAACAGTACGTGCAGATAACTTTTGTCCTATCGACCGAACATCTGGCAGTGTTTTGAAAGTGAATTTGCCGTTTATAAGTCCTTTCTCCATTTCCTTTCGCTTTCGCTTTTCCATCCACCGTGTTTTTCCCCGAACCGCCAACCCTGCTTCTTCTTCTGATTCCCTTTCTTATTCTTCTGCCACCGTCTGGATCAAGACTACAGGTGCCACCAACGGCCGTAAATCATACAATGCGCGTTTCTTTTTTTTTTTATATAACGAGAGTTAATCGCGCGTAAAAAAAAATAACGGCGTAAGAGGATGTTGCGTTAACTCGTTAATAACGCGTTAACTTTGGCAGCCCTAATATATATATATAATGTATTTAAACCATGTGGTGCCTTTTTAAAAGGACAAAACTACATCTGGATCAATTAAAGATAACAGGACAAAAATTCTAAAAGAAAAAATTTTGTGTCTGAAGGAGTTAAAGAGTTTTTACAGGAAGCTTCATCAGATAACTCTGATGTTCTGAGTGGTGATTTTATTATAGAAGAAGTTAAACAGACTGTAGGAAAAGCTAAATTAAATCTGGAATAGTAGATATTAAAACATCAGTGCCTGCAGATAAACATTCATCATCAACTGTCTTCAGAACTACATGTTGGAGGAAATTCCACTTTTACATGTTTTGTAGGTTTTCAAAAGGTTTTTGATGTGCAGGTGGATTGTAGAAATCCAGGCCTTGTTTTAGTTCCTTCCACCGAGGACGGTTTGATTTCACCTGTTTCTGATTGTGTTCATTTCTCAGGGAATAATGTGGATCATGATGAAAACACATCAGGTGTATTTATGCAGCTGGTATCTGTGAGTGAGGACAGTTTGATGCAGATGAAGGAGAATGTTGATCCTCAGTGGAGGAACACACTCACACAGATAAAACTGGAACTGATAAGAAATGTGTTGATTTCAAAGGATTTTGTATGGATTTATATGATTAAGTTGCCTTTAAATGTTTGGACGCGTGGGTGGAAACCCTGTTTGTAGATATGTGTATATATTGGTGTATTCCTGCATGTGTGTGAACAGTGAAAATCACTGCTGGGCTTTAAAAGTCATTCAGTCATTTACTGTCAGTACAGGAGGATTTTGGATTTATAGGTTTTTTTTTATTTTTGCGTTGGTTTTGTGTTTTGATTGAATTGAACCAGTTTTGAATAGCGAAAGTGCTACGAAAGAGTCTTCAAAGACAACGTACACTGAATTTATAATTTTTTCAATTCAAATACTTTTAAATACATAAAACAAGTTATAAAAATAATTTTGTGTTTATTTTATGAATCCAAGTTTAAACAATCAACAATCATATTGTTTCTTGTCTAACTAAACACTCTGTGTTTGGGGTCAAAGACACTTTTGGTCATTGATCAGTTGAACTGTGTATCAGCCTGAACATGAAGCCTGTCAGCGCTCGTTACTCACTTTAATAAACTGAATTAACCCAAAAGGTTGATGATCATTTCCTGTTTGAAGTTTGAGTTTGAATTTCTTCTCAAAAACTACATAGTGCTCCTTTAAATACATAATAAATGCGTACTGAAGTAATCCAAAGGTCAATTGAAGTTACATTACTTTGGCATTGTGATACTGGATTACATCACTGACTACATGTGAGAGATATTCATTAAA
Source organism: Diplodus sargus (assembly GCA_903131615.1). Taxonomy (NCBI): domain Eukaryota; kingdom Metazoa; phylum Chordata; class Actinopteri; order Spariformes; family Sparidae; genus Diplodus; species Diplodus sargus. The sequence goes on from CAEMYA010000365.1 coordinate 61,585, forward strand.
TTAGTCTGTTGTGGTTATTACTGCCAAAAAGTGATTATAGCTCCTCTCTTGTGACTGAAAGGTTGCTTGTGCATCATATTCACTTGATTTCACTCTTGGTGTTCATATTTCACAGATTATTCCACTCCTTTTTACCTGTTGAAATACATTTAAAGGGCGAATACAACTCATAAAAGTTAGTATTCTGTCATGATTCAGTGTCTTCTTCTTTTTTTTTTAACACTTTATTGACAATTGAGGAACATTACAATCATGAGTGGGATGTCATGAGAAAGCGATACATTTCAATTCTAAAATGTCCAAACACCGACAATGCACATACTTTTGAAGTACCGCTGGCACCGATTCCAGTGATTTCCACTAGATACGTGTCCGCTGCGTTGCAGCTCCGATCCGGTTTTGCTCCGCCGTCCGCCAATCCCCACCGGTTGCGGTTTGAGTACGCCACGGCGCAGTACGGTAGACAGCTGGCGTCAGGAGGACGAGGAGTTCCTGCGATAATCACATAATCACTCCCGACCGCAGTTGTAGGTCTGTGTTATTAAAAACAACAACACAGAGTGTTCCCAACCGAGGGACCAGCAGAACAACTTGTGTTTGTCTCTTTTTTGAGATTTGTGTGCTGGTGTCAACACGGAGTGTTTTATTTTGAAAGGTAACCGGATGCTGTTTGTTATTTTGGCACTTGACTTCCTGTCTGCTCCCTGCTAAATTCCACTGAATTGTTGCGTCGTGCTCCGGCATCCGCCAGAAATAGAAGTCCTACGTATCTGGTACGCAGCGCAGCGGACCTGGTGGGGATTGAAACATAGACTAAAGTAAAACGTATCTGCTCCGCTGGCGTGGCGGAGACGCAACGCAGCGGAGACGTGTCCAGTGGAATCGGTGCCGCGCCTCCTCCGGAACTGATGGGGGCAGTATATGCCTCAGAGTGTTCCAGTCGATACTCACATTCAGAAGTAGTAGGTCACGAACAAGTGGAACTACACATGGCAGGCATAACAAAAATCACCTGCGGAGTCTCTGAAAAACGGAAGCGGAGGAGAGAGACGAGTTTGAGAAAGTGTGTCGCACAGAGAGTTTGCAGAAGCAGCATACTTACTTTCTTTCTTTTTGTATAGTGCGTGTGTGTATATCTGTGTTTTGTGTCTCGGGAAGGTCTGGGAGAAGAGTAGTTGCGGGGGTGCCGGCTGACGGCCTGTTCAGGTCTGGTATACGGTACTTTTGCTCTGCTTCTTCCTGGCTGGTGTGCCAGGGATTAGTTGGTTTCTTTTTTGAGGTTGTGTGGTGCTGGGAGTCTGCGTAGGTGTATGGCTGTTGAAACGGAGGAGAACGGAGGAAGTAGGCAGGGTTGGGAAAAAGTGGAGAGAGGGAAACGTGATCGCTCTCAGGAGAAGGAGGAAGATAGGGTGGTGAAAATGGTGAGGGCCAAAGAGGAATTTCGGGTTATTTTCAAGTTGAAAGACCAGGTGGGAGGAGGGTTTAGAGCTATGAATCCTCTTAAAGTTGCTGAGTCTCTAAGGTGTGTTGGATGCTCGGATCTTGCCTAATGGAGCAATGCTTCTGTTGTGCAGAAGTATGGATCAAATAGGGAGAGCAATGAAAGTTGGGAAAATATTAGGGAAAAAGGTAGAGGTGATCATTCCTGAAAAGAAAAATTAGTTAAAAGGAGTCATTTATAGAGTGTGTGCTGACATATCAGAGGTGGAAATTAAGGAAAATATAAGAGGGGGGAAAGCAACAGATGTGAAGCGGTTTAAGGCCAAGGAAGGTGGAACTAAAAATACCCCTGTGTTGATAACTTTTGATGGAAGTCTTCTTCCAGCTCATGTCTTTATAGGATGTTTGTCTTTCCAAGTCAGACCCTATCAAAGACCTCCTTTGCGGTGTTTCAAGTGCCAGAGATTTGGCTATATGGCGGCTTCCCGTAGGGGGAACAGGCATTGTGCTAAATGTGGAGAAGATCATGACATCCTGAAATGTGAGCAACTGGCTTCTAAATGTTGCAATTGTGGAGGAAACCATTTGGCTTCAAATAAAGAGTGTGGACACTTTCTAAAAGCGAGACAAGTTCAGGAGGTCAGAGACCAGCATAAAATCTCTTATGCAGAAGCATTAAAGAAAGTGGAAATGTCAAAGGCCTCAGGCCCAGTTGTGAGAATGCCTGTAAGCGGTCCGGCGGTGTCCAGGCAGCAACCTCCTCAGGTTCTATCAAGGCAAGAAATTGTAAGCAATAATCATAACATGATGTTTCGCATCCTCTAGTGGAATGCAAGAAGTCTTATAGCTAATGGACAGGAATTTAAGAAATTAATCAGAGATTTTGAAGTTAAGCCTGATTTTTTGGATAAACAATGGATAAATAGGTGAAGTCGGCTGCTCTCTTTAGCAGTTTATCAGACAAGTCTTCATCAATCACTTCCACACGCCTGGTAACGGTCCGACGAGACAGACTGATTTTTCACACTGACTTTTATTGTCAGGGCACAGGATGCTAGTAGTCTCAACCATACAGTCTTTCAAAAACTCACCCTCTGAGAACGATCTGCTGTGTTTGGCTATCTTATGAGCCAGCATGTAGCTCACTTTTGTGACTGTCTCTTGTATGGCCGTCTGCTTCACAAAAATATTCTGACGGCGGTTAAATCAGAGGACAATTTCAGGGCCCTTTGTTCTCTCTCCCGCGATGATAGGTTGGTGGCACAGTTGGCATGCTTCGTCGAAAAATTTCTCTTAATATTATATTCTTTGAAAACAGAAATTGCATTTTGGCATATCAGGCATACAGCCTTTGAACCCACATAAGTAACAAAATATTTAGAAGTCCACTCTGTCTTAAAAACCCGACATTCCGAATCAACTTTTCTCTTTTTCACAGCACTCATCCTGATGATCTTCAAACTGTCTATGCAAGAGTCAAGGAAGCGCATTTTCACCCACTCCAAATTAAAATAGCGCCCTCTGTTGCAATCAGATGGTATAGCAGTTCAAACTCCTACGCCTCTATAATGCGTTTTTTTTTTTCTTCTCTGCAGGCGCTGCGGGCCGGACTGAGACAGCCCATGTGTAAAATGCCCATGTGTGCTGTAGGCTCAGTCGTCCCCATCCCTGATGAGGCCGACGATAGCAGAGTCGTCAGAGAACTTTTGTGTGTGTGTATGTGTGTATGTATGTATGTATGTACAGAATGATCCTCTGTTCTGTCTCATGATTAGCATGATTAGCTAGCAGCTGGGGTGTTTATGCCACAAAGTTTTTCTTTTTTAGTCTCCTCTTGTTTTGACTTTTTCCTTCTTTTGCTTTCTCCCAATTCCTATTGCCGTCTGGAGGCCATCTCTCCACCTGCATCCAATGCCTGTCGGTGCCTCTGACCGCTGATTGGTCAGATGCTGTGTGCTGTCAATCATCGCAAATCATCGTCTCTGTTTTTTTCTCTCCTGCCTCGGTGCTCTATGCACACCTCACGGCAGCGATGCACATCCATCAAGCATTTGCAGAGAATGCGTCCCCTTGCGCAAAATGGGGCCCCCCATGGATCGTGGGGCCCTACGCACAGCGCGTGTTCTGCATGTAGGGAGGGGCAGCGCTGGGCTCTGCTAAATATCAATACGACTAACATAACTTTCCTTTCCCAGTACAGTACCCTGAAGGTGTCCAGTATTTACAGTTATATAGTTTTATTATTCCTTTATTTGTACTTTCCTGTAAAGCACAGACTGTGTTCATTTTAAAACTATGCTGATAGAATAATTTACCTCGTGTCGTCCTTGCTGTGTTGTATCTTCCCTTTTCTCTCCCCCAGTGGATCTACAGACGGGCTTCTCCTCTCTCCTCCTGTTACAGCCTCAGAGCTGTGGGCATGTTTGTGTCCTCCTCCTCCTGCTCCTCCTCCTCGCCAGGTGTGTTGAGCACCACACCTGTGTCTACTTGTCACTGAGTCCGAGTGGTACAAAGTTCTGCTAATGGCAGTCGGCTGTGATCTGTAATGTGCAGGAGCCAGAGAGCTACAACCTTTGATGATGTCATGACTGTTGTTGTTGAAAAGGATCTGATGTCATCATTGGCCATGTGACCGCCTCCACAGAGGTTAAATACCTGGATCTCCTCTCTAGCTAGTTAGACTAGTCCAGCCTAGACGAGCATGAACTGATGAATCCTCTTGGATGGAGGTGAAACGTCTTCAAAGACATATAACCAAGTCCAGTTGTGTTCGATTCAATTTCCTTGAGATATGGTTTCATTATGTTCTTGTTTGAATGTGGACCATTGAGAACATGTTGTTTAAAATGTAAAGATATTTTAGATATTTTTTTATAGATATTTCAGAACGTCTTTCTCAACTAATTGTTATGTTGTTGAATATGTTTTTGTATTTGGTGCCTGAATCACCTTGAAAGATGAGGATGGTGTTCTTCCTCGATCCTCTTCCTGTTGTATTTTATGTCATAATGTTTTGAAGTCCTGGAAATAAAACAAAAAAGGATCATTACATATAAAAACAATAATAAATGCAATGATACATATATACATAATAATCTCTTTATTTTTTGGGTTTTATTTATTTTTTACCAGAGAAGTCGCTTGTTTTGAGGCTTGTTTTCTGTTTTCATAGTTCCGCTTGCTTGTTTGTCTCGCGAGATCTGGCACTGGTGCACAGGTACAGACCACACCTGAGAGCAGGAAGCACAAAAAGAAGGAAGTTAGCTGTTGGAAAACTTGTCGGCGTTCCGAGGCCTTTTTACGTATATCTGCTGAATATTAACATATTGACGGACGGGATCAACGTTAAACTGGACTGTGTGGTGTTCAGCAGCGGCTCGCTGACACTTTATTTGGGACGTTGGACTGTAAATATCTGTTCGACGACAGTTAGCAGCAGGATGTGAGGAAGAAGTTCTGGTGAAGTTCTGGTGTGAGGTTCGTCCTCCACCTTCTTCTTCAACATGAGAACATCTCTGGATCTTTGTTTCTGCCTGCTGACTCTGTGTGGAATAACTCCTGTACTGTACGGTAAGAAAGATGATCATCACCAGAACTTAACGATCTGTAATGTTCACATTAGCATTAGCTTAACGGCTAAAAGTTTTCCACCATCGTGTTGTTTTATTGAAGAAACCACCGTCTGTCTCGACTCGTTATTTATTATTTTAATTCTGCTTAATTCTTCTCTGTATCTTGTGTGTCGACTCACGAACTAATTTAATCACCTTTGGTTCGTTTCAACTAAGTTCGACTTAGTTTCACTTTCGTTTGCTCACTGCGCTTCATCCATCAACCACGTTGATTTGCGATTCGTTTATATTCTAGACATTACGGTAAGATCGTGTAACAACTGATTTCAAAATAGCGAAGAAAGTGAGTTCACATTAATTAGGCCAGTCTGTCAATAAACAAACGGATAAATATAACAGTCTGACAAAAAAAACTAAATTAATAAATGTATAAAACTAATAATTAATAAATCATTTCTGCCTGTAATTTGGATTTTAAAGATTGTGGCTTTGAATATGAACACTTTGTCATCTCAGTTGTGAATAATGAGTCAAACTTATTGATAAAAGATAAAGTTGGACACATCATGTGGATCTAAATGACAGACTGTCATTAAGAGTCTCCTCAGACCAATAACACAGCAGAGTTCACCACAGTATCATATATTTTCACTGTGAAGCCTCTAAAGTAACACTGGAATGTTTCTGCAGACACATTTTAGTTCAGAAGGACAGTTCATCACTTCACAATGACAAAGACGCAACAGCAGGAAAACATGATGTTGGATTCAAAAACTAAATCCTTTAAATATTTCATAAATGGGTTGTGTCTTCTGCTCACTTTAGAGTGATATTATTACTAAACTTGTCAGCAGTGGAACAATGTTTTATTATTTCTGTATCTATTGTAAACATTTACAAATAATCAGATACACTAGTTCATTTAAAGCAAAACTCTCGCCAGAAAGCAACTGAGGCTTTATTTGGGATTGAATATGAGTCAAATCTTTGTGTAAAAGCATCATTACGAGGAAAGAGGCACTTTTAAGATTTACCGTAGTCTCGGTTTTGGGCACGTTCATTTTGAACGGGAGTTAGGGGCACTTTCACGATAGCATCAAAATTGCTATGTTTAAAACACTAAGAAGTCTCGACACAACATGAAACTTTGCTCGTAGTATCACCAGGGTCTCTACACATGAACACGAGCACTGAGAACATTGTTTGTGTACACAGAGTTACTAAAAAGAAGTTTCATGTTGTGTCGAGTTTCGCTTTAACTAAAATAGAAAAGCAAAGCAACGTTCATTGAATGATAGATTTTGGAAACGGGATTATTAAAGGACAATAATGTGTGGGCCTAACTGATAACTGTATATATGTTTTATCCTTCCTGTGATATTTAAGGTGTCAGATGTATTTTCTGTCATTGTTTCATTCTATCCAGGAACATTGTATTTATTAAGAAGATGCCTTGTTTTTATACACTACCACCTACTACTCTGCTAGGCGTCCTCCTCACTGTTGTACACTGCTGAAGTTAAATAGATCAATTCAATAATACATTTGAGATTCATTTTTATGTGTCATAATTCATCATTAATAATTATAAGACATGTTATTTGCTTCAAACTGTGACTTTTCAAAAAGCGACTAACAGCAGTCAGTGATGAGTTCAGGAAGGTTTTCTTGAGACTGTGGTGGACGGACCTCAGACCCTTTGGGCAGCACTGGATCATATCATGAATTATGTGAACATAAACTGGTTGGTCCAGTCATCACAATAGTTTACAGCTATGGCTGTACATGAGAGATCTGTCATGCTGTTAAAAGATGTGAAAATATTTTTGTTTTTGGATCATAATGAAACTGTTGAAGGACAAATTAATTTTGCGGCCCACAAATGACCAAAACGACCTAAATTATTCCACAAAGAAGTCAGTAAAGTTACAGTCATGGTCTCTGTGTTGTTCTCCATTGAGGTGCAACTGTGCTACAACTGCTCTGAAGAGGTGGGGCGGCTGTGGCTCAGGGGCAGAACCAGTCTTGTTATGGTTGCTGGTTCCATTCCCCTGGTCTGCATGTCCAAGGGCAATATATTGAACCCCAAAGTGCTCCTGATGTCTACTGCCTGGCAGCCACCACCATCAGTGTGTGAATGTATGATTTACTGTAAGTCACTTTGGACAAAAGCGTCTGATAAATGCCCAAAAATTGTTTAAAATGTAACAATGCTCAGGCCCAGTTGGGGGCAGAGCAGTGTAAAGAGGGACAATTGTGCTTCAGCACTATATGGAGCAACTGGGCCCAGTGAGAGTGGACCCAGCTCATGTTTGTGCTCATTGTTAGACTGCAAACACACTTATTCAGTGATCACAACTTCAAATGCCTTCACTTCATTCTTGGCGATTTCTATTTTGTGCAACAAACAGAACTTAATCACAAACATTGAATCACAGACACTGAGCTCAGATTTCAGCTGAGAGTCTCCTGTTTACAATATTCTTGATCTTGTTAATGTAGAGAAATGTGTTTGTGTTGTGTTAATAATGGTGTGTGTGATAATATGCACATGTGTCTAAACTCTAAACTCTCTGAGTAAGAAGTCAGAGAGTAAAGAAAGGCTGCAGGTTGTCCAGCGTTGTGAATCTCTCTGTGGACAGTGTGAGGTTCTGTCAGCCTGCAGGTCAGCAGGTCAGCAGCAGCTCCAGACACATCAGAAAATATCTCTTCAAATGTTTCTGAACACAGTTTTCATATCCAGGTCATCCAGGTCTGATGATGTCATCACTGAAATAACGCTGAGGTTGCATTAGTCACACAAACTGATTTATCAAAGCTTCTCCTGAGGGAGAACATTTCAGTAGGTGTGATGTGGAGGAACATTTAGAGCCATAAATAATTTGATTACTAACTAACGTGCTTTTAAACTCTTTTCAGCTGAGGGCTCTCTGTTGAACATAATGATTAAATTTGCTTTATGTTTCCGGTCCAGGTGTGAAAGTGGACGTGAAAGAAGGCAGTGATGCTGTTTTAAACTGTTCCCTCAGCACCAAGGAGGACCTCACAGAAAAGATCTTTCTCTGGATGAAAGATGGTCAGAAGGAGGTGTTTGTATATCGTAGAAGCTTTCATTCCAACAACACCCCCACAGGTCAAGATGAGCAGTTTAAACATCGAGTCTCACATTTTCAAGATCAACTGATGAACGGCAACGCCTCCATAAAGATCCAGAATACAAAGATGGCCGACAGCGGGAACTACAGCTGCATTTTCCCACACAGACTAACCGTCTGCATTGAGCTTGTTGTTGGTGAGTATTTTCAATAAACAGTTAATTTGCTGTATGACAGGCAGGCTTGGGGAGTAAGAGAGTACACAGAACTTAAAACATATAATTAGGATACAAAGAGGTAACTGTAATCTGTTAGTTACATAAAAAAGATGTAATCATTTTACCGATACATTTTGTGAAACATAGCAATTGTTGGCAGATTACCATTTTAAACAGAGCTCAGGAAATAATAAGTTTCCTGAGCTCTGTAAATATTAATAATAATAATTAACAGGAAATCAACAATCGTGTTAAGTGGTGCACAGAGAACAATCTACTGCTTCCACCAAAATAAGCAGGTCAGATCAACCTGCTAAAAATCACCTATTGACCTCATTCCCACTTCCCACTGGAAAGGCAGCTTGTCTGTGATTTTTATCTGAAGCGCTACGTTGTACATCAATGAGGTCGTGTTTCACGTTAGGAATGTGGTGTGACCAGGGAACAGCACCAGTTAATGTTAACACAAGCAAACAGAAGGCAGCATGGAGGCCAGCAATGTTGGGGTTCGTTGTTAAAAAAAGTAATATATTACACATTACACAGTACTCTCAAATATAGTATTGCCTTACATTACATGATTACTACCTGAAGAAAGTAATTAGTTACATTACTCGTTACTTTCATGTTGCTCCACGGTTCCTTAGCAACAAGCTTTGAGTGTGCGTGCTGTCTCTGTAGGTGCTTCGTTAAGTTTGAGATGTGTTAGTAGCGGTGGAGAAGTTTCCAACACGGACCATAGAGTCAAGTTTCTTTTCCTTACGTTCAACAAATTCAAAGTAATGTTTGTATCTCCAACAGTCAAAAGTGGCTTTACGCGCCAGGGGGATTTCAGGCAGGTTGCATGCAGCAGCATGTTCTGCTCGTGTTGTTGACGCTGCCATTGTTATCCCATCTCCCCTTGCGGGTGGCAACTAACCAATCGGTGATGGTGAAAGATACCTCGTGCCAAACCCCAACCAATCACTGTTCCATTGTTGACGGCCCCAGCAGAATTTAGTGTGTTCACCCAGTTCTTAGATTTTAGATCATAGCTGAGCCGAGGTGATTAAAACTCATGTCTACGGCAATTCTAGACAATTGAATTACAGATGTTAATGCAGAGTTAACACTTTGATATTAAACACAAAAGCTGATCTTAGCAGGTTTAAATTGGATTTTTGACCAGTGGGAAAGGGGTGTATGGAAAGCACAATCTTGAGCAAGATCCTGGTCAACTTTTACAGAGGAGCAATAGAAATCTGGAAACATCCCAAACGGGCATGGTTTGTGCTCGATCTGGGTTTTTGTGTGGAAAAGTGAATCCATCAATAAAATGTGACAAGTTCATAATCTCACCCATGCACTGTTCTTATTTATCTTTCAGAACGGTTCTTGAGAGACCGATCAGGAGAAATCCCAGGTGAGTGATGATGTCACTGATCTCTGTACCTGTAAGGTGTGCTACAGCTCTCTGTGCCTCAGTATCATTCAAAGGTTCTGATACAGTAACTCCATATAGACGTGTTGTTCTCACAGTGCAGCAGGTTGACATGAGCAGAGGAACCAACCAACATCATGTCAGCTGATCACTTCATGGAATCAGCTTTGATTTGCTTCTTAAAACCATCAAAGTCTCCACAGTTATTTTATTAGATTTAACACTGAAGCATTTTAAACTTCTACTAAAAATGTGGCAGATTAGTTTTCAAAATATTTTTATTGTCAATTTCTTAACAATTGAAGCAACAGACAAACACATACATACAATATTTTTTAAAACAAATAAATTTTGAGGGGCGCTACTGAGCTTTAATGGAGTAGGAGGTGAGTTTTGAGGCTCCTGCCGATTTCGTTTAAAATTGTAATTCATCTGCGCTTTTTGGTCGCATATTTAGTTCTGTCTTACGTTGCAATTCTTTTTTGCTGGAAACTCTAACTCTGGACTGAGTAATATGTCTGGAAAGAACTCTAAAGCTCGAAATACTATTCAGACACAACTGAGGCCTGGTCCACAAACCGCGTCCACACCCTCGGGTGAGCCGTCGGCTTCTGCAGAGGCCGCCTCGGCGCATGCTAACCTTGACACCGCTGCTCTCAAGCTCGAGTTGCTGGCCTCCCTGAGGAAAGATATTGATGATATTTTTAAAAAGGAGCTCCAGGATACTCTCGGGGATGCTTTGTCTACTATCAAGCTCGACCTGCAAGCGGTGAAGACACAGCTACCGAATGATAAAGCTGCTACCGATGCTACCATGTCCATCTAACAGGTACGGTCGGAGAGATGGAGCACGCACTCACAGAGTGCAGTGATGACATCGCCGAGATGAAAACTACTATCAAGTGCCTCACAGCTAACGTAGCCAAGCTGGAAAATAAATGTGAAGACTTGGAGTCCAGATCACGGCGTAACAACATTAGGATCGTGGGAGGGTCCCGATACCAGTACTGCTGCTGCTGTAGCCGCCTTACTGAAGCGTTCAATCTGGTAAAGGAGCCGCTGCTGGATCGGTCCCACCGGACCCTTCAACCCAAACCCAAGCCCGGTGATTGTCCACGAGCCATCCTCTGCAGGTTTCATTATCACAGTGACTGTGTTGACATTTTACGCCGCGCTAGAGAGCTCGACAGATCAAAGTCAGAGACCTGACCATCTCAGTCTTCCCTGACTACACGGCCAAGATAGCTCGGGCTGCTTTCAACGAGGTCAGGCGCCAACTTCGTGGCATTGACGGTGCTCGGTATGGTCTGATTCACCCAGCTTGACTCCGCATCACATTCAAACGGTGTTGAGAAGGACTTTGTTTCAGCGGAGGAAGCCAGCGTCTATGTCAACACCCTGATTTCTGGGTGAGCTCCTATAGATTTTCAGGTTTATATCCTGTTATCGCTGAGAGTTTGTGGACTCACTAACCTTAGTTCCCTACCAGTGCAGTATTGGGTGATTTTCTGGTCTATTGCATTTAACAGGTAAATGCCACTATGGTTTGTTTATAGCAGGCAATTGTCTCCCTCAATCTTACTGGATAATGTTATATGACGAGGCTATATCCTATTTTGTATTTTTGTACCTCAGTTCTAATCAGCACTTCCTCATTTTATGCTCTCTGCAATTATCTGCACAGGACCTAGGGCCCACTGCTATTTGTTAATTTTTATATTCACATGCTTTACTGTATCCAACTGATCCATGTGGAAATTTGATTTGTGTTACTAAAGCAGTCATTTTTGCTGTTTTGCTGGAATGTTCACCTTTTGATGAACAATATCTTAGCATGTGAGTTTTTTTTTTGTTTTTTTTTAAATGTATTTATTTTCAGTATTATGTGTTTATCATCAGGCGCATACTGTTAAATAGTGTTGAGGTCAGCAGGAGTTTTTTTCATTTCTCTCTCTTTTTATGTCTTACTTTTGTTTGTTCTGCGTAGTCTCCCGGTTGTTCAACATCATTGTGGACAACTTTTAGTTACTGTGGGAAACACTGCTGTCTCCTTTGTTCGGTGGTTATTTGGGGACTTTGGGTGTATTTGTGTTTAGGGGTATGTTGGGGGGAGGGTGTCCCTCCTCAGCTCTCAATGACCAGTTGCATTTTTGTTTTGTTTTTTATTTAGATGGTTAATGGCAATATAGATCCCAGCATTGCTGGGCCAGGCACACCTCTCAGATTTATTAGTTGGAATATCAGAGGCATGGGTAACTCTGTTAAGAGATCTAAGGTTTTTACACACTTGAAACGTTTAAACACTGATATAGTATTTTTACAGGAGACTCACCTTCATATTAAAGATCACCACAGGTTACATTGCCCTTGGGTAAGTCAAGTCTTCCACTCAAACTTTAATTCAAAAGCTAGAGGAGTCGCCATTTTAATTCACAAAAATGTCCAGTTCTCATCCACTGATGTTATCGCTGATAGGAATGGCAGATACCTCATAGTTGCTGGTACCCTAATGCAAAAAAAAGTTTTGTTGGTAAATGTTTACGCCCCAAACTTTGATGATGTTGAATTCGCTAACAGATTGCTGAGTAACATCCCTTTCTTGAACACTCATCTACTAACCCTCGGTGGGGATTTAAATTGTATTTTTGACCCAATCTTGGATCGGTCAAATCCTTGTAATCTAAGTCAATCTGCTATGTCTAAAACATTCTCTGACTTTATGAAATAAAACGGTCTTATTGACCCATGGAGATCCCGTTACCCCACTGTTAAAAAGTTTTCTTTTTTCTCACAGGTGCACCATTCATATTCTAGGATTGATTATTTTTTTATTGACATTACTCTTAATTCATTTGTAAATTCTTCTGACTATTTAGGTATTGTAATATCCGACCATTCACCTTTATTATTAGATATTCAACTTTCTACCTATAAACGTAGCCCACCACTTTGGAGATTAAACTCTCTTCTTTTGGCAGATAAAGAATTTTGCGAATTTATTTCAAATTCTATTGATGAGTTCCTGTCTTTCAATCTAAATGACTCCTCTTCATATTCACTGCTATGGGAGACACTTAAATGTTACCTGAGAGATCAAATTATTTCTTACTCTGCTCTCTCTAATAAAAAGATTAATGCTAGTCTTAATAAACTTACATCTGCGAGTAGTAACCTTGATCAAAGATGTGCACTGAACCCTTCTCCGGAACTACTTAAGCAGCGTTTGGATTTGCAAGTAGAATTTGATCTCATTTCAACAAAAGAGGCCGAGCGCTTGTTATTACGCAGGCGTGGCTCATATTATGAACACGTTGACAAGGCAAGCCGTTTACTGGCACATCAGCTACGACGACAGGTCACTTTCCGTTCGATACCTAGTATTAAAAACACTCATGACACTATAACTACAGATCCTTTGGAAATTAATGCTACTTTTAAATCATTTTACTCTTCATTATATAAATCTGAATTTCCTAATGATAACACTAAAATGAATACATTTCTTCAGAACCTTTCTTACCCTGTCGTTGATGCTAATACTGCCGGACAGCTGGACTTACCACTCTCCCTTGAAGAAGTCTCAAATGCAATTAAAGCTATGCAATCCAACAAGGCCCCTGACCCTGATGGGTTTCCAATCGAATTTTTCAAAACCTTTATTGGTAAATTGGCACCACTACTTTTATCTGTATTTAATGAATCCTTTGAAAGTGGTTCATTACCACCAACTTTGACACAAGCAACCATTGCGCTCCTTCTTAAAAGGGACAAAGAACCAACCTCCTGTGGTTCCTACAGACCATTATCTCTGCTTAATGCTGATGTAAAGGTGTTGGCTAAAGTAATTGCATCCCATTTAGAGAATGTGCTTCCTCATATAATATCTGAAGAGCAAAACGGTTTTATAAAGGGACGACAGTTGTTCTTTAATACACGTACACTGTTCAATATAATTTATTCAAAACATTTGGCTGAACTTCCTCAACTTGTGATCCCCTTAGATGCTGAAAAGGCATTCGATAGGGTAGAGTGGGAGTACTTGTTTGCAGTTTTAAAGAAATTCGGATTTGGTGATGAATTTATTTCTTGGATTCACCTCCTTTATTCGTCCCCTAAAGCCAGTGTCCATACTAATGATGTTTATTCTGATTATTTTGCTCTTGGACGTGGAAGTCGCCAAGGTTGTCCTTTGTCACCTTTGCTCTTTGCCATCGCTATCGAGCCTCTGGCTATTACATTAAGATCATCCCCCTTATTCAAAGGGATCATCCGCAATGGAATTGAATATAAATTATCGCTGTATGCAGATGATTTGTTATTGTATATAACCGATCCTACGCTTTCTATTCCTGCTGTTTTAAGTATTTTGGAGAATTTTAGCTATTTTTCAGGTTATAAGCAAAATTTTGCGAAAAGTGAGTGTTTTCCCATTAATACTGCACCAAGTCATCTTCAACAGTCAGATTTACCGTTTCAATTTAGTCCATCGGGGTTTAAATACTTAGGTATTAACGTGAGTCATTCTTTATCTAGCCTTGCATCTGCTAATTTCACTCCCCTTATCTCTAAGATTACATCAGATATTCAAAGATGGGGTAACCTCCCTCTTTCATTAATTGGCAAGCTCAATGTCGTTAAAATGAATATTTTACCAATTTTTTTTTTTTTTATTCCAGTCATTTCCTCTTTTTCTGCCCAAGCATTTCTTTGACTCACTGGATAAGATAATTTGTTCTTTCATTTGTGGTGGGAAATCACCCAGGGTTCGTAAAACTTTACTGCAGCGATGCAGATTTAGTAGAGGACTTGCATTACCTAATTTTCTAACTTATTATTGGGCTGCTCACATCCATAAACTTTGCTATTGGTTAAATTCTCCTGAATCCTCTTGGTGTAAATTGGAATTATCATCCTGTAGGGGATCTTCTATACCTGCTCTACTTTATTCCTCTTTACCTACAAAACCCTCTCTATATACTGATAATCAAGTGGTTCTTAACACTCTCAAGATCTGGTATCAGTTTAGACGGCATTTTAAATTTGTAGCAGCATCTTCCTTGGGTCCTATAAATAACAACCATCTATTTCCTCTATCACTTACGGACCCAACATTTTCAGTGTGGTATGACAAGGGTATTACGCAATTTAAACATTTGTATGTAGATGGTGTCTTTGATAGTTTTGCCAATCTGTCATCTCTCTATGGCCTCCCTGTCACTCATCTGTTTCGCTACTTTCAGATCCGCAATTTTGTCACTAAATCTTTTCCTAATTTCCCCTCTTTACCTCCAGAACAGCGATGGGAAACCATGCTATCATTTGTTCCTCATCACAGAGGAATCATTTCAAAGTTGTATGATATCATTTTGGCTTTTAGCGATCACTCAAGTGCTAAATTTAAGTGCATATGGGAAGAGGAACTGGGAATGCAAATACAGGAGGGGTCCTGGGAACAGGCCATAGAGAGAATACAAACTACCACCTCCTGTGTATGGAAGCGAATCTGTTCCATAATTCAAATTAAAATGCATTAACAGAAATGCATTTTCATTTTCAGAATATAGCTGCATTTTTTGACTCATAAATAAAATGAGTAATAATTCATCCAAATTGC
>CAEMYA010000365.1:102884-114912 GCA_903131615.1 Diplodus sargus
ACACGAGAGGAAGAAGCTCCATAGTTGTTGATGTCCTCTGAGGATTCACCTCACTGATGGAGGCTCTATGTGACGGAGCTCCACACACTCCTCAGCACTCTGACGCTTCATCACACACTGTTTCTGATCCTCAGACTGCAAGCAGTGAGGGCTGCAACACATCCGGTACACACCTTCACAATAAAAGCTTCATCAGCACACATAACTACGACTCATGACTTGCACTTTGTCTTCTATTCTATGGAGTTAGATTTGTGTCTTTATTACAAGCGAGAAAATAAATGATCTGAGAGAAAAAAAAAATGTTTAAGAGAAAAAGTTATCACACTGATAGCAAAAAATAATATTTGAGACAAAAAAAAGTTTTGAGAGAAAGTACATGGAACATGGAACATAAAAAAAATATAATTTTTTCAATAATTTCTGAGAAAACAAATCTCTCTCAAAATACTTTTCAAATATATATATTTTTGCTATCAGTGTGAAAACATTTTCTCTCAAAACATTTTTGCTCTCCAGTCAGGATTTTGCTCTCCATGTGAAAATAATGTCATGGGCGGGGCCTCGTTCCTATTGGCCAGTCGGGTGAGAATCGTCTTGGGAGTCGAACTGAATCATTACACCGTTGTCGATTTACCGCCATAGATGCGCTGCAGCGCTGCCTTAGTGGAGCGCAGACACTCCAAAGTTTGGGTACGATGATGACACACACAACTCGATGGGTCTCTAGCTGAGCAAGTTGGTAATCAAAATCATTCCCATCATAGGAATGACTGTCTAACAGCTCAGAGAGTAACAGATCAGAGGTATTAAAGGATGTTTAACTGGTTAGTAATGTGGAGTTCAGCTCAGCTAACATCACTGAAGATTAAACATTAAATCAGCTGTCTTAACTGTATGCGAGTTTGTCATTACGGATGTGTTTTTTTCAGATTGTCATGAACAAAGAATAGCACTCATATTCATGAATGTGTATTATATTATTAGCATGCTAATTGATAGTAAAGCTAATAATAATTAGCCATCATGAAATGAAACCTTCCGGATGTTGTGATCGTTGTACTTTGGACTCTTTTATCGGAGGTGAAATAAAACGCGTGTGTGTCTGAAGCTCCTGAACAAACTAAAGTAGTTCATCAATAAAACAGAGACGTGACTCGGATCATCATCCGTCCTGCGCTGCGGACACGTTCAGTCCTGAAGGGGAGACCCGGTCCAGCTGGACCAGGTCCTGTAATGTCCCCAACAACTCAGACCCTGTTCACACTGGAGCAGCCTGTCGATATATTAACACTTAACAACCAGTTAATCACATGTGAGCAGTTATCAAGAGAGAATCAGGAAGGACTTGATAGTTAATGAGTAACTCCTGAATCACTGTGATTTATAGACTAGCATGAAACAATAATACTGAATAGTTACCAAGTCAGCTCATTAATTAATCATTAGTTACTCTTTAGTGAAAAATAATGTAGTAGTTAACAGACAGACTAATCGATCATTCATTACTTTATCATCATGTGAATAGTTAACTAATGATTAAGTTATTAGTAATTCATAAGTCGTTGCTAGTTTGGGCCAATCAGCTTCTTAGGTAATCAGTAGCAGCTCATTAAGAAAATGAATCTGTTGATTCACAGATAATTATGGAGTCATTACCTGATAGACACCTGCTCAGTGACATCACATGTACCCTGATAATCAGCACACATCGATAGTATTGATCGGAGTGATGCTCTATAATGATGTGACGTCATTACTAATGTGTGTGCGTGTGTGTGCGTGTGTGTGCGTGTGTGTGTGTGTGTGTGTGTGTGTGTGTGTGTGTGTGTGTGTGTGTCTGCAGACACTGATGGTTTCTGATAAAATCTCGTTTTGTTCTGACCTGGAATCTTCTGTGGGTGGATGGATGGATGTGTATCAACCTTTCAGTCACAAGGTAGGAGCTGAAATCACTTCTTGGCAGATGAAATACTGCCTTTTATGAGTTGTATTGGCCCTTTTTTTAAAGGTATTTCCACAGGTAAAAAGGACTGGATTGGTTATAATGTGTCAAATACAACCACTGTTAGTAACTGTGGGCTTGTTCCCCTTCTTCTCAGCAGCTGATGACCAGGAGACCAAGTGGAATAGTGGTGCGAGCTCCTCCCACTTTACAAATGTCTTGATAAAGTTTCTTCTCTCTCTGTGTGAACTCTGACAGCTGGATCTCTGAGGTCGCTGCTCTCCAGTCATCATGAAGGAAACAAGAACCAGGAAACATTTTAACAACCTGCTGGTTTGACGGCTCTTATCATTTATCAGACGACGTCTCCTCACCCAGATTAAGTAAAACCACACAAACAGGTTTTACTACATTGTTGAAGATGAGTGTGAGTGGTAGAGAGAGACAAGACACACTGCTCTGGTTTTATATACATGTGGTAATAAATAAAAGAATCATCCCCAAATTAGACTTAGAGTAATAAAAGAAACCTGTCAATAAACACGCAGTCACAGATGAATCTGCTGCTGATAATCAATAATCTAGAAGCTGCACTGAGACAGATTCCAGCTGACCCTGAGTCAGTTATCAGACCTCCAGCTGCTGTGATCGTTGGTTTGTGACAAAAGAGAACAAGTCCAAACTCTTTCAGGATCTCTGAGTCTCCACTCACATGAAGATTTATGTATTTAATCTTCACTTCAACATGATCAATAATGTTCAATTAAATGGGAATGTTTTCTGTTTCTTTCCTCTGTGACAGTAAACTGAATATCTTTGTGTTGACGGAAGAACGACTTCCAGAAAGAAGACAGAAAGACGGACGGAGAGAGAGATGTTCTGTTTTCTTTGTAATGTCACCATTAAATACATTAGAACTTTGTCTATCTGGTACGTAAGTCTTGCCCAATAACAATACAATACAATTACAACAGTTATTAATTACTATGAAGACAACTGTGCTGAGGTGCATGATTATATCACAGCTGAGGGGAATTTGCTGACTACATTTAATAAATAAGCATAAAGACACATAAGATGATGCATCTTCTTACAGCAACATCATTCACAATGAATGAAATACAATAATCTGAACAAAATACTGAGTCAGATGCCTTGTTGTCCCGCTGCACCGTCTCATCACAGCAGAACAGCTCAGGTTAATTCTTTGTATTGTTAATGTGACGGAACAGAAAGGGTTAATCAGAGTGGATAGTACAGAGAACACTGGACACAGCAGTTCTTCTCCATCATCAGCCTCAGCTGACAGAACTGAGCAGTTTATTGACGACATCTGTCAGGGTTTCGTTACATGAAGGATTTTATAGGTTTATTCATGTTGACTATCCCACAGCTGCGGCCACACGGCTGCTACTGATCTGAAAGTATTTGATACTTGAGTAGAAAAGAGGCGCTCATGTATATGGAAATTCATCGAAACACACGTCATATACGTCAGTGAAGATGAGAGCCAATCAGGGCAAAGTCCTGACATCAGTGACGGACTGGGAACAAAAAACGGGCTGGCATTTGCACCCACCAGCGGCCCACGGGGGTGGTGCGCGCGCACGCACGCGCAATTTTTGACGCACGTAGAGAACACGCACTTTTGATAGTGACAGTAAACGTAAATTCCCAGGCTGTCAACAACTACACCCCGATACATAAAACACATTAATAAATCATCAGAGCAGCCGCTCCATAATAAAAACGTGTCTTACCGTCACGCAGTCATCGATGTCTACCTCTTCATCCTCCTCTGGCTCATATTCCTCACTGTCCTGACTTTCTCCCTGCTGTGCTGCTGCTAGCAGTATTAGCGCTAGTGCTAGCTGAAGCTGCACTTGATTTTAAAAACAAATCAGTCGGTTTGCAGCATTTTTCACCGTCAGCCAACAGTGCAAATCCAAAGTGATATAAAAGTTTGTGACTGTAGAAGGTAACCATGACTGTGATACAGAGAATCGTATGTGGCATATAAATAGTGATTACATCTTCTGCAGGGCAGTCTAATGGCTGAAGAGAGATTTGGTTATACTTTGGTATAAAAACTTTCTTGACGCTTGAAACAGCCGGGACTAGCGAACTTGAGACCGCTCTGAACGTTGTCGACCGGCACGGATGGCACATGAGGGTCGCTGGGCATTCATTCATTTGCGGCCGCCATTCGGCGCAGCCTCCCCGCTATATTTATTTATTTAGCGTATTTATTCATTTGCGGCCGCGGCCGCCTATTGATGCAGCAGCTCCGCTTTACATTTATTCATTTATTTATTTATTTATTTGTGACGCGGTCGCGAGCGGCAGCACCACCAGGCGGCCGCAGTGGCATTTGCCCACATTGCCCAATGGCCAGTCCGTCCCTGCACACAAACACACACGTTCACACACCTCACCCACGTTTTCCTCTGAACAATGAGTCATGTGAT
The DNA here is from genome assembly GCA_903131615.1 of Diplodus sargus. Taxonomy (NCBI): domain Eukaryota; kingdom Metazoa; phylum Chordata; class Actinopteri; order Spariformes; family Sparidae; genus Diplodus; species Diplodus sargus. The sequence continues at coordinate 107,298 of CAEMYA010000365.1, forward strand.
CAGTGATGTGTTGCAGCAGGTGTGAGCAGAAAGAACAGAGTGACTTCAGGTGAGAGTTGCAGCGTCTCATCATCACAACCCTCCTCTGTTGTCTTAATGCAGCCAAATCTGACCACAGAGGTTTGACTTCATGAAGACAGAGGCTGGTTTAAGGACAGTAGAGGGCGTCACAGTCATCAACATGGAGCTGAAACTAACACATGTTTCCTTTGACTTATTACAGTCAAGTGCAGGATGATTGTTGCATCTCTCCACTGTCACAAGGAGCCTGGAAACATCCTGGAAGATGATTTTTGTTCACACAAGATAATTCTTGTGATGTTGATCTCGTGCACTCAAGTGAATAACTGGTGTCAGTGACCTCGTTTATAATCATTCCATGTTCATCACTTCTCTTTCTAAAGCAGTAATTAAAATATAACTGTATTAAGAGGAAACAATAAGGTGATTTTACAGAATATTGTTGTCTAATGTTAATTATTTTTTCGAGTATATCAGGAAAATAAGTGTAAACATGTAAAGGATCTGTTAATAATAACTGATATTATGAGCAGTTTTTCAAAGTATCTAAATAAATAAATAAGTAAAGTAAGTAAATATTTGTTACTTTTATTGTTTAGAAGACAGGAAATAAAGAGAGATGAAAAAAGGTCTGATACAAGTTATTAATGTAAAAATAAGAAACTGCACAAGTTAGAAATATCTTCTTATGGGACAGGAGCTCATATTTCTACACTTTAATGTGTCAAGATTAAAATAATGTTTTAGTTTAATTTATAATTGTTCGTGCAGTAAATGAAGCTTTGTTTTAATCTGACGTATCTGAAATATTGTTTCATTCAAACTGTTTTAATGTCTGTAAAATAGAGATCATCTCAGAATCAGAGCCAGAAATTAAAACCAATTTTATTTCTTTGATCCCAGTTTGAACACAGAAACATCAGAAACAGTCACAACACACAGTTTGACAGTTTTCATGTTTTATTCAAACGTTTGTACAGAAATGATGAAGCGCTGCCTGAAATGACCTGATCAAGCTGAGAAAAGCTCAAACTGAAATAAGAAGAATACAAACAGCCGGCAGAATAAGACACAACAGTTCAACAGCCTCCAAACTGATTATTAAGTTGAATCTTTGAACAACAAACTGAACATTAAAACCTTCATGAAGGAGGATTTACTGCACGACTGTTGTATTAGACTGAATTAGCTTCAGCTGGCTGTACATAACAAACTGGACACCGAGTGTAGAGTTCAGTTAGTAACTGACTCTGGATCAGAACCTTAGCAAATACACAATTTATTTTACTTTATTCTCTAAAAATGTTGATGTTTTTTCATTTACTGATTTCAATGTTTTATGTCAAAACCTTACTTGAGTGTATGTCATGATTATGATTTAACATGGCAATATTTCATTTGAATGAAAACAGAAACAAGAACCAACACAGGCTCGACCCAAATAATGCCAACAACACAAATGTAAAATCTAAAGTCACATTATATTGACAGTGACTGACAGCGTTAACAGCAGCTTCAGTTCAGTGAAGTCTGATGGTTTTAAAGCACATGTGGAGCTCAGTCAGGAGCTTTAAGCTCTACAAGCAGTCTGACAATATTTGGTAAATAGACGCATTTATACATCACTGCTGCCCTCATTCAAAATGAGACGCATCAGATCATCAGAGTGTAAAAATAAAAGAATAACAGCAACATAGAACAGAGAGAAAGAGCTCGTCTTTGTCCTCAACAACATTAATAACACAGTCAAAGTTTGTTCATCGATCGTTTTTTCTCTTCAAGCTGCACAAGAGTGGAACTGAATCTCACCAAATATCAGAATTCATTTAATTCTCACTTCACAGAACGATTCATTAATAATCAGTTCTGTCAGCATTAAAGGCCTCCTGCTCTCTTCTGCTGTCACCTCGTTAACTCCAATCTGTCTGATAACATTAAACTACGTTAACACCTTCTGACTCACAACGACCTCGTCAACGATTACATTCAAAAATCTTTCCTGTTGAACCTGAGAAGTGAAAGTTGGAAGAAGAAGTTGGTCAGAATTAAAGGGAAGTTCAAACCCAGATCATTTCCTGTGTTGATCAATCACTTGCAGCGGATGTGACTGTTGGTTTGTTAACTCTAAACCTCAACCTGAAATTACTTTTAACTTAAAAACCACATTTTAATCCTCAGACTGCCTGAAATAAGAGAAGAGCAGACAAAATGTCTTCACCATCATCCAACATGGTGGAAACACACACAGCAGAAAACTTCATGGCACAAGCAGAGCTGGATACTTTATGGATCAGGTGGACCCAGTGGGACATGGTGTTGTTGGATCCGGGTCACTTCTGGCACGACTGTTCTTCTCGCCTGCAGGAAACAAAACAAAGTTACAGTGAAGAAAGTCCGACTGACTTGATACTCTGAGTGTAAATACACAGAATGATTAATGTCAGAGGATAAAACATCTGTGGAGACTCTGAACATGAGATAAAGAACGAGTTCTGGTTCTGTTCATCATCAATATGTTAATAAAATACATTATTTAAACTTACGTGTCCTACGATTGAGTTTCCAAAGCAGCAAAGCTAGAACAACAACAGGAACACCAAGAACCACAACATGACCAGTCCAGTGTTGAACCCTGAAACAGAGGAAAGTGAATGTGAGAGTCAGAACCTGAGTGCAGATGATCAGCAGCAGACTGGACCTCACAGCCCACACAGAACCACTGAAGGTGGAACAACTCATCCAAACACTTAAAGAATGAAGAAGATATTGTTATAAAATGTCTGGATGTTCAGTCTGAACACACATGATGTTGTTTGGAATCAAATAAAACTTGACTTGAATAAAACAACATGAGGAGGAAGAATCTCACCTGGTCCTGCAGCTGCACCTGTGAGGAGACAGGAAGTGATTCATCAGTTATAAAGGACAACAGCAGGATTATAAATGTGATGTTGCAATTTGAAGAGAATTTTACACACAGTTTGAACATTTTTTGACGTGTGTAGATGCTTTGTGCTCAGTCTGAACAGATAAAAGATAGAATGATCTCACCGTTGAAATTAGCGTAGGTCTCAGCATGAACCTCAACGCCGATTTCCTTCTGGGTGACGACACAGCGGAAGGTGCCGCTCTTGGTCACAGCAGTTTGGAGCTGTACGTTGTAGAGGCCTCCAATTTGTGTTTCCGTCAGATTTTTACGAGGGAGGACGCGTCCAGAACCGTCCTTCCACTCCATCGTAGGTTTTGGAGAAACACCAACAACTTCACACTGCAGCACCACCCCTTCAGGTAATATCAGTGTGGTGATGGACGGAGTTGTAGCTGCAGCAGGAAACATAGAAACAAAAGATTTACAGCTCGCTATATATATATATATATATATATATATAAATAACTGTAGAGGTGGAGAGTGATGTAATCAGAATCAGGACTCACCTGGGACATTTCCACCTTGACCTAAAAGAAAAACAAACACATGTTAGATAGTTTTGAAACAGACAGGTAATACTGTGTAAAAGTCATATTTCATCTGCTACAGACGGCTGAAGCTTCATCGTACAGAGAGACATAATCTGCAGTGTGTCTCTGATATCAGCATGTTTGATACAGAGGTCGTCTCTCCAGATGTGGTTGCAGCTCTGTGGGCTCGAGGCCCTGCCAGATGTGGATTCTGACCACTGAACTAAAGTCCATCTGGGACTCTGGAACCAGTCGCAGCAGTAAATGAGCGACATCTTTAACTGTTTAATGAAAGCACTCACCAACAACAAGCTGTTGTAACCAGCTGTAACTATGAAGCCAGCTGTGACCACAAAACCAACTCCGACTACAAAGCCGACTTTGACCACTAAGTTGATTAACGTCTAAACCAATCAGGGCCAGAAGACCGACCAGGATCAGAAAACCAGTTAACACTGAACAAATCATTACGACTACAGAACACACGACTGTATCAGAATACGACACTTATGACCAAGACAGCGATAATAAAACTGACAAGCTTTGTCACATGTTCGGAGAACATTGCTGCACTTGTACCTGAGAACACAGATACAGGTGGATCATTCATCGCTGAGACGACTAAACTTAAAGAACTAAAAGAGGAAGTAACAGAAAATGCAGGAGGGAGTGGAGGATCATGGGATTGGTTCGCTTCAAAGTTCAGGCAGTGGGGTGCAGCGTTTGTTAAACAGGAACTTGATGGTCCTGGTTATCATCATTTTAGTGGTTTGTTGCATCAGAACCATTCTGAGAAATGTACTTACAAAAGCTTTTGCCCGACAGATGTTCATGATGGTAAAGTACAAGCGTGGCAGAGACTCAGACGGTGATCCAACATCCAGATTCTTGGATTTGTTTTTATGTTTTGTGTGACAGAATCAGGAGCCATATTCTGTTTAACAACCCACCAGATACAAGGTTTTGATGTGCACGAGCCGTACAATGAATCAACTGTGTCATGTTGACTTAATATTTGTCAAACTTGTGTTTAAGGTGTTTAATTAATCAGCACTATAATGTGAGTATAAAAGGAGCGAGAGGGTTAAAAGCTCTGAATTTAAGATGTTCTCTAGTTAACAGTATAAAAACAACAACATTTGTTTGAAAGTAACATTTCCATCATCATTATTCTTTGTCTGAATCCAGTAACACTCGTATTTGTCATTTGAGTTTTAAAATGACACTTTGAATTGTATTACTCCATTTTAAAGTCGTCTGAGTTACACACAACTGCACACCGCAGGCAAAAGCTAGCAGTAATATTTAGTCACGCTTACAGAACATTTATAGCAAAGAAGATGTCGATATGCAAAATGTATAAACAATGTATGATCAGCTCATGTAAACAGTGTGAGCCTGAGGTGGTCGTCCAGAGCATTGAAAGGAAAGTAAATCTGGGGCTGTGGGAGGAATAGAGAAGAGTATAAATAAGAATTTAGATTTTTTTGCCTTCTCGCAAGTTGTTTAATTTTACTTTAGTGTGGAATTTGTAAACCCACAGAGGGAGGATAGTGTTGGCAGATCTGGCCTGACTAGGTGACCAGAACTGACCAGTACTGACCAGTACTGACCAGTACTGACCGGTGAATATGAATGTGGTTTTCTAAGGAACTGGGTTACGAGATAAAGAGAAGATTGGGAAATAGGAACGATATCAGCAGATATAGGAGCGCCAAGTTCCTCTGCGTCCTGACTCACACACACACACACACACACACACACACACACACACACACAAGCTTTATAAGAATTACTGGAAGTTAAATGATTATCAGGAAATATATGGAACATTGAGGCACAGACCATATGAACATGTCAGTGATGATCCAGCTCGTCACTAAGCAGCAGTGTGAACAGAATCTGAGGAATATAAAGTTTCTTCAGTCCAGGAATACACAGAACACACTTTGTGCATCCCCGGCTCGGTGTCGATTCTACTCAGAACTTCAGCTGGCTTCATCATCATAAAATACAACTTTAGTTTCTTCAGGACGCTTCAGACAAACACACACGTTTAATTTCACCTCCGAGGAAATAATGCAAAGTTCAACAACGTCACAACATCCGGAAGCTTTCAGTTCATCACAAGTTTATTACAAACTTTTAGAGTCGCAGCAGGAACGAGACGACGCCCAAACACACACAGACACACGCACGCACGCACGCACGTACACACACACAGCAGTGATGACGTCACATCATTATAGAGCACCTCGAGATAAAACTCAGCATCATTCAGCTGTAATTGATCCGAAGCATTCTATAATGAAACCGATCAATACTATCGATGTGCGCTGATTATCAGGGTACATGTGACGTCACCGGGCAGCAGCCTGAGTAACATCCAGCATGTTTCCACATTGTTCCTGTTGAGGTGAAATAAAGTGAAATGACAAACTGTCAGTGATGATGATCAGTTTTCTTACCGTCTCCAGAGCAGCTCAGCAGACAGCTCAGGAAGGAAACTTCACACAGACACGCAGCTGCTGCGTCTCAACTCAGGGCTGCATCCTCCGGAGGGGCATTTGAAGGCCAATGACGTCACAGCGACGCGAGAAGGCTGTCCCAGTTCCTCCTCTTCCTCCTCCTCCTCCTCTTCCTCCTCCTCCTCCTCCTCCTCCCTGTTTCTGGAGGATGCACCGCTACGCTCCTTCTAAGGCGTTAAGATTGTTTGCGCGCCCGAAAAAGAAAGAAACTCAGAAGAAAATGGGTCATCAAGTGGCGCAGGTCTCACATTTAAATGTCAGTATTGGGTTTATACTCGGTTTGTACTCATGTGAACATATGTTAAACTTCAAGGGACCTTAAAACCTCAAAATGTCAGTTAGAATATGCGGCTCCGCTCTGTCTCTCTCTAGGAACGGTCGCTACTTTCAAATTAAAAGCCCCCCGCTAAGAACCCAGTTCTAAACTCCAACGGGGTGCAATGTAAAGCTCTTATTTTGAAGACAAATATAAAAAGAAGCCGCTGCCTCATCAGAACTCCACCAGCACACAGATGAGACGTGACAGTGTAAGACTTGAACCTTTATTATAAACCATTAACATAACTTCCTTGTGGAGGCAACAAGTCACCTTCCACTTATTCAACGTCCTTAATGAGTCATATTTCAGAAAAGCGGCCATTTGTGGTTGTTAACCAGAGTAAATAACAATCTCACAGCTTTCTGTGTTGCTGTTTATCTGCCACAAATCTTAAACTTCTTCCAGATATTGAGTTTACTGAGACTTTGCTGTTGTAAACATTGTTGTTCCTACTAACAGTCACAGGAGTCATTTCTTGGTTTTGTCACATTTTTAGATGTGTAGCCTGTATTTCTAGTTTGCACTTGCCCTCCAATAAATAGCCTGATAATAAACAGTGTTTGATTGCTTTTTAAGATCCGCAGCTGAATTGCATGTCTTCTAAACTTCAGTATTATGATGATGTGAATAAACTCATGTTGACAACAACTTGTTGACACAAATGAAATGGTAACTGCACTCACAGCTACACAGGATACAAGAAGTTAGCTTTCTATAAGTACTTTGCTTAATAATTTTGCATTAATTAATCTCCATATTGTGTTATTATGGCCTTAAAACAAATTTGGCTGCCCTTTTCTGACTTTGAGCCGCTGCCCCTTTATAATCATGTGCACGTCCCTGCTGTAAAGTCTTAAACATTTAAATAAAGAGTTAAGTTTATGATTTTCCTTTTGATGATTATTGTTCAGTTCTGAGCTGCTGGACGACACTGTTGGCTGTGACGTCATTAAAACAGTCTGATATTTAATTAGCTTGATGACAAACATCATATGTGTGATTCATGACACGATTCAAACAGGATCAATAATCTATTTCTCTCTCTTCAGATTTGATCAAATTAAGTCCTTGAAATGAAAGGGGGCGTGGCTTCTGTTCTGATCAGAATCCTGTCACTGACGTCATCACACCATTCCCGGCATGCTTCGTGAGTGACAGGTGCCCCGCCCCTTTCTGTGACATCAGAGGAAATGACAAACAATATTCTGTTTATAGTTTCTGGTTCTGAAATGTGTTTTAATGTCAGATGTGAACATTGAATCAGAATCCTTCATGTGTTCTGCTGTTT
>CAEMYA010000365.1:123248-136945 GCA_903131615.1 Diplodus sargus
ATCTCCAACATCTTGCTGCACACGTTGAAGGATCTCAGCTTCCTCAGGAAGTAAAGTCTGCTCATCCCCTTCTTGTACACAGCTTCAGTGTTAGATCTCCAGTCCAGTCTGTGGTTGATGGTAACAGCAAGGTACTTACAATCCTCCACCGCCTCCACATCCCTTCCCAGAATGCACAGAGGTTGGAAAGCCGTCTTCCTCTTCTTCCTGAAATCTATCACCATCTCTCTGGTCTTCACCATATTCTCACATGGTGAAATATCAAAACTGTTTCCTGGTTTAAAGGCTCATTACAGTAAAGTGACGTCATGTTCTGAACTCACCGACTGTTTACTTGTTCTATTTTATTTTACAACTACTTGAGCATTTTATTGTATATAGTACTTTATTGTTTTTTGTATATTGCATATAGTATATAGTACCGTATTCATTTTTATTCTTTCTATATTTGCCCATATATTTTGATTGTATTTTTACTTGAATGTACTCGCTGCTATTATAACTTTATTAATCCTGAGGGGAAATCAGGTGATCTGTCTTGTTCTCTGTGGGCTCGAGGCCCTGCCAGATGTGGATTCTGACCACTGAACTAAAGTCCATCTGGGACTCTGGAACCAGTCGCAGCAGTAAATGAGCGACATCTTTAACTGTTTAATGAAAACACTCACCAACAACAAGCTCAATGATGAATGTTTGACTCTGAAGACGTGGAAAATAACAGCTGTAGTTCCCGCTGTCGGCCATCTTTGTTTTTGTGATCTTTATGGAGGCGTTGCCGTTCTGCAGTTGATCTTCAAAAAATGAGACTCGACCTTTGAACTGCTCATCTTGACCTGGAAGGCCGTTATTGTAATGCTTGCCTGCATTATACAGGAACACCTTCTTCTCCTTCTGACCGTCTTTCTTCCAGTCAAAAGCCTTTCCTTCGAGGTTCTCCTCTGTGCTGACCAAACAGGGTAAAACTGCATCACTGTCTTCTTTCACGACCACTTTGACAGCTGCAAGATAAAAACATGTTACTCAGTATGTTAACATGCAGAGTCATCAGGAAACAAAGTCAGATAACAACTTTACACAACAAAAACTCAAACACCTGTTTCCTCTAACATGATAGTTTTGGTTGTGTCGAGCTTGTACTGACATATTTTAAGTATATTTAATCTTACAGTAAAGTTAATTATGTTTCTGTTATTGAGCGTTTGAATGTCACAAAATGTGTTCAGCTGTGGAAACTGTTCATCTTTATAACACCAGCAGAAGTTGTAGTTTTATTCATGTCAGAACTTGATTTTTTGGACTGGATTCAAAGACACAACTAACCACCAAACTATCCTGTTCCACAGCTGAACACATTACTATTATAACTTGCAATTCTAGCGATATTATATAATCTTATAAAACAGAACTCAACAGTACCGAAAGTGATTTATTGTCTCAGAGTGAGTTAAAACCTGTGATGATGTTTAATGACTCATGTTGTTATTATCTCTCATCATAACTCATCACTCAGTTTGTGTGCTGTGATTCATTTCAGTGTGTAAATGCAGAAATCTTTGTTCAGTCAGCACATGTCTGTACATTGAACTTGTCCAGGTGTGAACTCACAGACAGTCGCTGTGAAGGATTTAAACAGTCAGCAGCAGAAGAGGCAGCTGTGGAGCTTCACTACAGGCCTTGTTTGTGGAAACTGCCTCTCAACTGGAAAGGAGCCACAAACTTCACAGAAAAGGAGGCTCAGAGTTCAGGAGCACTTTCAGTCTGAGCTCCTCAGTGGACCTGAGCCCGGTACCAACATCATTCTTTATGTCACTGAGAGAAAGATTCAGTGATGAAGATCCTGTGACATCAGAACCAGAAGCAGCTCCAGTGTGACTCCAGGAGACGGAGCTCAGATGTGTTTCAGGACTCAAAGTTTCTCTGATTCATCAACTAAATGAACACATGAATCTGATTCAACAGAACTGTTCTCACTCAAACTTTTATGATGAAATATAAAGTAAAATAAAGATTTCTGCAGTTTGATGCACAAAACTTCTCAGTGAGCATCATAACTGTCCTCAGATGTTTCCTCTGAAATATATTTACTGTAAACAGAGTGAGTGTAATACTGTGAATCTAACTGCATCACATACAGCACATAGAGTGTTAATGATTAATAAAAGTTGTACATCGTCACAAAGACAATAATTAATGATGTTCATGCTCCTAACAGGTGAATTCAGAATAACACAAAGTTATTTTCTGTCTCTATTTAATCCTGAAAACTTGTTTATTCAACACAAACACCAACTGATAGTTAATTTCAAAATTAAACATCCAGTTTGTTCTGTTGTGGTTCTATTATTTATCAGCAGACTCGTCTAATTCTCATTTAAATCTCTGGTGATTTATGAACCAACGTCATCATTTCTATACAATAATTTGTCACTTTTTAAATTATTTACATATTAAATCAGAACTAAGAAGAATCTCACCTTGGATATACACAGACGTCTCTGTAAATATCTGATGGTTGAATTGTTCCTGTGTAGCTACACAGCGATAGTTGTCGGTCTTGGTCACATTAATGTTGAGAGTGATGTATGAACGACCTCCTTTTTCTGATTTTGGAGTCGACCCATTTTTGAGGGTGTTGTTATCACTGTCCTTCCACTCTACTGTAAGAGGTGGATCACCACGAGCTTCACACTGCAGCAACGCACTGTACTTTGTATCACGAGGTCTTTTTATAATTGGCTCTGGAGCTGCACCTGTGAACACATTATAAACAACAGATTATAAAGAGACACTTTAGCATTATTAATGTCATATTGTGATTTTGTTCATCTACACTCTGCTTGTATTCAGTTTACTGTGAAGAGAAAAACACAATAAAAGCCTCCAGCAGCATTTTATGGGACTGAGGCCGTCGCACATAATCAGTGAATTTGTCAAACTGCACTATAAAGATTGTTATATAACATAAAACAAATGTAAACACACGTGATGTTTCACATGTTAGTGAGAACTGCTTTAATAATGCTGCCTTAAAGAAAAAATAATCATAAAATTCTGCCAAGAGAAGGTCGTGAAAGATTTCTCTGGGTTGATTTCATTTATTTTTACAATTTTATTTTTCTGTATCAACAATGTTAGACTGAATATTAGAAACTTATCTCAGTATCGACACAAACAAACAGTTCAGAAGCACCAAGAGATGATCAGATGATACTGAAGCTGCAAAGCTTGTTTGACTCTGTGACGTGAACTTTTCCAACAGAAACAACTGCACTAACATTTGACTCAACGTAAATACGGTTGGTGCATCGCTTTAATGATTTTAAATGAAATTATTTCTCGTCTGTCACTAAAAGTTGGTCCAGTGAAGTGACGGGAGGATAGAAGACTTTGATTGTGGTTTGCTATAAAAACACTAGTTGATAAGTTGATAATGGTGAATTTCCATTATTGGGATAAATGTGAAACACCAGAGACATGAAAATATGTCTAGCTCAATAACGTAGCCTACAGTCATGTTGATTTCCTGATGCATTTTGAATTGTCACAAGATGAGCCTGCGTCTTTCCTGTGATACTAAAATCTCTGTGATTCAATAAATTAGAGTTCTCTATGGGTCGGGCCGGCCCGACAAACCCGACCGGACCCGCAGGTTCGGGCCGAAAAGATGCGCAAATGAGCCGGGTCGGGTGAATTCACCCTTGCTTTGTGCTTTTCGAGGAGTGGGGAAACAGTCTGTTTCTGTCTCTCCGAATATATTTTCCTACTGGTCGAAGCGCGGTGTCTTCTTTGCAGCGGGAGCCAAGAGTACCCATCTGCAGTCAAGATGGCCGACAAGGGCGCCGCCATATATCCAATCCATACCGGAAGTCCCAACCGGAAGTTGTGGTTAATCACCAAAATAAAACCAAAATAAAAGCCGCTATTTATCCGATCCATACCGGAAGTCTCATGCGGAAGTTAGTTAATCGCCAAAATAAAACCAAAATAAAAGCCCAAACAATCTCTCTAAGCATGCCTATTTTTAAAAAATGCATTTGCTATCGAGCTTGGCAACGTGCTGCAGTGTCGGTCGCCATCCTCGTTGCAAGACTCCAGAGCAAGAGCGCGAGAGAGAGAGCTCTCGATAATCATATCTAACTATGTAGGCTAACGGGGAAAGAATGAATGTATGTCTTTATTACACTGCAGGGATCGAAATTAGCACCCGTGTGCTGGCGCCTGGTGGGTGAATTGAATCAGTTTACCAGCAACTGTGACGGATTCATTCCAGTCAGATCTGATCCAGTTAATCTTAATGATCTATATCTTGGTTAAGGCGTAACAGTGCGCTTTACACGACCCAAGAGTTTGATCCGGTCAAATTATGTTTCTGATTCGACCAAAGTGTCAGCTGGACTTTAGAAGGCCGGAAATCCACAACTAATTGAACAGCTGTAAGCGTCATTTGGACTGCTAGATTTTAAACTCTATAATCTCTCATGTAAATACCCAATTGAGTGATGAATGCATTCATTATGTCATGATATATTTTTCTTTAACCAAATTACACAAAAATGTAGCATTTTAAAAAGGTTAATTATGCATTTATTAATAACATAGTAAACCGTTATAATTTTTTTTGCATATTTACACAATAATTTAATAGAGAAAAGTTAGAACAATTAAAGTAGCTTGTTTGATTATGAATTTTTTTATATTAATATATAAGTTAAAAAATATATAATAATCGAAGAAGATGGAAACGAGCTGATCTCAAACAAAGAGCCTTTTTGATCACAGGTCACAGTCAGATCACCTCCGCTCTCCTCACACAATCACCACACATGGGCTTGTGGCATTTCAAGCACCACTGACTCCGTGTCTGCTGCTGCGGTGGTCGCTTCTGCTGCTGCCCACCTTGTGCCGACTGCCACGGCCTCTTTCCCCTCCATGTATTCTGCCCTCAGCTCCTCTGCCAGCTGCTGCAGGACTTTCCTCTGGGCTCTCCTGCTGCTGCTGCTCCTTGAATAAGATGCGGGCATTGATCCCAGCCAGGTCGAGGATGTTATAGAAGACTGACACCGGCCATCTTTCCGCCTTTGACGGAGTATGGCCTCGCATCTGGTCCAGGACATCCACGCCGTACTTGGTGTTGTTGTAGTAATCACAGACTCTGGTGTTGCCTTCGCCCTACTGAAGGTGTCCACACCTGTGTGCAGGTGCTCAGGATGCAGACATTCTTCCTGGGCTGGTACACAGTCAGAGTCGCATCATTTCAGCACCTTCGTGTTGTGAACAGTTCAACTCGCTGTTTCATGGAGGGAGGAACTCCTGTTGTTGTTTGCCCATGGTGCCAAACAAGCATACAACTATATAATTATTGACTCACAAGTAAATTCACAAAGAGGCACAGCTGGAGACCGCTAACACAGTTAGAGACAAGAGAGACAATGAAAGCAGCAAACCACGCGAAAAATGGAACAATGAAACCCTGCGAAGTGCGGTCAGTTTGACCGCTTATGGCCGAAATGTTTTGTGTAATTTATATAAAAAACTATTCCAAGTTAAAATACAGTCACTTTTAGGAAAAGTCATGTAACAGCAGTATTGCATTTTTTCATTCAATGTTATAAGTGTTGTATTGTCTCTATAAGTGTTGATGTTTTCCTCAATTCCTAATATATGCAATTAATGAAACTGAATTAAATGTCAAGTAAACTTTATTTAACATGGTAGATCCCTTTGTATTGTTTTTCATATGCAGTTACGGCGCAACATTTTGAATTGGGACATTGAGATTAATGGGTAATATAATGGTGGTCTGGACTTGGTGTTTAATAGCTGAACAGTGGTAGTTGGCCCATATCATTTCCTGTTATAGACTGACACCAGCCGCTCACCACAGAAAGGGAAGTTGATGTGGCCCCCACCGAAAAAAGTTTGGGGACCCCTGCTGTAGGCTATATCATTGGTGGTGATACAGTGCGAGGACTGTATTGCCCAGTTATTATACAGGATCTCGTTTGCAGGAAGCTAGCATGCTCTCTCCGTCTTTAAATGGCCGAGCCTGCTCACCAGAGGATGTTTTCATTAAGCACAGCACAGACTACCCACACATTGTTTGCTCAAAAGCATAATAAAGAAACTAAGCTAAAAGACATCAGTCCAGCTTGTCTTTTCCTCACCCACCTAGGATCTTCAGGGATGAGGGGGGCATCATGAGCAACACAGTGGCCACAGACAAGTGTGATGCAACAGAACGGGGAGTTCCTGGATCTGGAGATGTGTTCATTTTTATGTGTAATAAAATTACAGTGTTGGCCTTATTTTTCAGTTCTAGCGTGAATGATATGTGTGAGCAGCCCCCCCTCACAAACACATATATACTCACACAAACATTGTATTTGTGTTAAATAACCGTAATATTAATATTACCAATCAATACTAATTGTAAATCAATGAAACAGTAACATAAATTAACAATTACCATGTACTAATTTGATAGTAAGTATGACATTTGTTGTGACCGTTTTACCAATTCTCTATTTAATTTGAGAATTCAGTTTATTTATTCTTAGTTATTCTGCAGTCCTATTGTTTGTGTGTGTGTGTGTATGTGTGTGCGTGTGCCCCCTACCACCACCACACAAACATAATATTCACATTTTTATTCATAACGTTGATATTGAAGCTAAATCCATGAAATGTTAACATTATAAGTTAGTGATTATTATAGGTTTCTAACTAACTTCTAAGTAAAGTTGTGGCGAGACAATTAACTAATCAATTATACCGTTACGATAAACATGTAAACGCACAAAATGCATCTAATCATGTTATGTGTAAACCGTACAGTCTATGGTGTAACCGTACGTGTTTTTTAAGCTTTTATTTCGGTGATTAACTAACTTTCGCTTGAGACTTCCGGTATGGATCGGATAAATGGCGGCTTTTATTTTGGTTTTATTTTGGTGATTAACTAACTTCCGCATGAGACTTCCGGTATGGATCGGATAAATAGCGGCTTTTATTTTGGTGATTAACCACAACTTCCGGTTGGGACTTCCGGTATGGATTGGATATATGGCGGCGCCCTTGTCGGCCATCTTGACTGCAGATGGGTGCCTCTCGCGGGAGCTGCTGCTGACGGTGACGCAGCACCTGTCTCCTGGCTCGCGTCACCTTTCCGCCAGCTGTCTGTCGGATCATAACAAGTGTATGAGGAAAACAATTCAGGCGCGCGGGGGGTCGGGTTCGGGCCGGGTTCGGGCAGACAATTCATGCTGGTGTGTCGGGCTGCGTCGGGTTCGGGCTTAAAACCGACGGGTCGGGTCGGGCCGGGCTGTAATTTTCAGGCCCGTTGAGAACTCTACAATAAATGTAAAAAAAATGTATCTTAACAAAAATACAAGGAAAAGTGAGTATAGTATGTTTTAGAGATATTTTAAGCATATTTTAATGATTATAGGAATAGTATTATGAATCAAAATTATCTTCAGGATAATACTGACAAACCTATTCAGTGTATTATTACACGAAACAAAAGGAAACATTGAAGCTTTTTCCTGATGGAACCTGATGAAGGTCTTAAAATTAATTATTATTTGAGGTCAACATGAGTTTTTGTCCTGTAACCTCAAAAAGTCCATCTGATCGCTGCTCCTGTGTCTGAGCTCGTGTCAGGTGAAGAATATCAGGTGAAGTTTGATGATGTCAGAGTTTATTGATGATGTCAGAGTTTATTGATGATGTCAGAGGCTTCAAATGTCACTGCTGCTGCAGAAAGAGCTTCTTTCAACTTACAGATAAACTATTTCATCATTACTGAGATAAAAAAAAAAAAAAGATAATAAAATGAATATTGTGATATTGGGACTCAGGATAGTGACATAAATATTAAACATAAAGTTTAAATTAATGAACCTGACACTAAACTACATTAATAAAGTAGATGATATTATTCCTTCATGTCAGTAAAAATACTTTATATGGAGGATTTGGGGGAAATGCAGTAATTAATTATTTTACTGTAGCATAGTGCACAATAACTTCTTCATGTAATTAGACAATCTGAATAAAAGTATTAGATTTAATAACACTCAGGCTTCTTGGACTTCAAAGATGTTGTTGTATAACTATAACATAATAAACGTGTCCACCTGTAAGTGACGACTGATCCCAGTCAGGTGAACACAGAGAGGTTCAGGTCCACAGATGTCAGTGTTCAGACTGACAGGCCTGAGAAGACATTTACAGAGACATGTAGAGGTGGAGAGTGACGTCATCACAATCAGGACTCACCTGGGATGTTTTCACCTGTTCTGTCTCTTTGTAAATGTCTGGTAAATTGCATTAATATTCTTCTATTGTTTTTGTGTTAACAAGACACGATACAGTGCCACCTTGTGGTCAATTCCGCTTTTATTTTGAAACGCGCCGTTTTCTTCTTCGAATGTTTTTGTGACGTTAAACTTCCTGCCACTCTCTGTTTACAATGCTGTGCTCCCGTGTCGTTCGGAGGAACGGTAAAAAGTTGTAAACACACTAGTTATTTATCGTGTTCATCTGTTTGAATATTGCAAAGAAAGAGTGTACATTGTGATTTACCTCATTATCTTTGTATTGTTCGAACCTGTTATCTTTTAAGAGCTCCGAACTGTGAAGCGCGTGTCAAGCTAGAGGGCATGCTAGCTGATGGCAATATGTAATAAATAAATAAATAAATAAAGATGTAATTAGCGCCCTTGGAAAGTGGAATGAGGTATGGAAACTGTGGAATGTGTATCATCATCATATGATTTTGTTAAGAATGTCATTACTTAATTTGTTTATGAGTTAATTGCACATGTCATCAAGATAAAGGCAACATAATTCTATTAACAATTACAATATATTGTATTTCATTTAAAAGAAGCATGTGATACACTTCATACGTCATAATAACTTAAAATTATGTTTCATTTCATGTTTCATCGTTGTGGGTTAAAATGATTTGTATTGGGTGTCAACATGATTAATATGTGAACTTGGTTTATGTGTGAATTATTTGTGAAACTACAGACAAGCATTTTGTATTTCTTCTGTTTATTCTGTAGTTTTCACAGCGTTATATCATGATGGAGAAGAAGGAGAGGGAATTAAAAAGACACCCGTTTGAAACTCTCTGCTTCTTAATCAATAAATCCGAGGGACCGCTACACTCTTAAGACCCGTTCTGAAAGGCAAAACAAACACATGCTAGATAGTTTTGAAACAGACAGGTAATACTGTGTAAAAGTCATATTTCATCTACTACAGACGGCTGAAGCTTCATCGTACAGAGAGACATAATCTGCAGTGTGTCTCTGATATCAGCATGTTTGATACAGAGGTCGTCTCTCCAGATGTGGCTGCAGCTCTGTGGGCTCGAGGCCCTGCCAGATGTGGATTCTGACCACTGAACTAAAGTCCATCTGGGACTCTGGAACCAGTCGCAGCAGTAAATGAGCGACATCTTTAACTGTTTAATAAAAGCACTCACCAACAACAAGCTCAATGATGGATGGTTGACCCGGCTGAAGACGTGGAAAATCACATCTGTAGGTCCCGCTGTCGGCCATCTTTGTATTTGTGATCTTAATGGAGGCGTTGCCGTTCTGCAGTTGATCTTCAAAAAATGAGACTCGACCTTTGAACTGCTGATCTTGACCTGTAAGTCCGATATTGTAATGATCGCCTGCATTATACAGGAACACCATCTTCTGACCATCTTTCCTCCAGGCAAACTTCATTCCTGTGATGTTCTCCTTGGTGCTGATCAAACAGGGCAAAACTGCATCACTGTCTTCTTCCACGAGCACTCTGACAGCTGGAAGATAAAAACATGTTACTCAGTATGTTAACATGCAGAGTCATCAGGAAACAAAGTCAGATAACAACTTTACACAACAAAAACTCAAACACCTGTTTCCTCTGACATGATAGTTTTGGTTGTGTCGAGCTTGTACTGACATATTTTAAGTATATTTATACCATGGTCTGGGGGAATACTGGATTCTGATTGGCTGAAGGGTGTGCATTAACCCCTGATATACGGACACCTACTAAGTAGTTCCAGTCAAATTGTCTGTTTACCTTCTAGATCAATGCGCTAGCTGGCATATCAAATCTGAATATTTTATTTCCAGCACTGAGTTCAGTCCCTCAGTGCCTCTGAACACCACAAGGTTGCGACTGTAACACACAAGCTGCAGAAAGTACGCTTCCCCTCTGAAACTGTTCATCTTTATAACACCAGCAGAAGTTGTAGTTTTATTCATGTCAGAACTTGATTTATTGGACTGGATTCAAAGACACAACTGACCACCAAACTATCCTGTTCCACAGCTGAACACACATGTTGTTTCACTTTGTCATTCAAATATGTTCACTGAACTTTCTCAGGACATCAGATTAAAGCTTTACAGAGAATAATGTTGCAACAGAAACATGTTCACTGATGTTTTTCAGGTTTATCATTTATATCTGAAGGTCTACAGCCGAGCTTACGGCTCTGAGAGGCTCAGCAGACGCAGAATCCAGGAAATCAAACCAGCTACCTTCCAATTTCTACATTTTTGAAGACTAAAATCTAAATCTGTGCATTTCTCTGCATTTTGACGAGACCAATAATCACTGAGGAAATAATATCAGTGCCAGAAGATAAGTGACAAATATGACCACGGTTTACTTAAATTGATCCAACTTATTGGAACTTTTATATGTTTATATTTATATGTTAGAATGTTAAAATAGATAGATAGATAGATATTATAAACAGTGAAATGACTTTTAAATAAAATTTAACTTTTAATTAGCCATTTTCAATTATATATAATTGTTTATTTTAATGATACAATAGATTTTAGAAAGTCTGACCAAATACATAAATGTATTTAGATTTCAAAGCCCCAGAAAAGGACCCGAGCTCAGTGACCTGCAGCTCTGTAGGTGATATCTCATAAAGTCCTGCTCCACCAACATCCACCACAAACCACCTGAAGACACCTGAGCTGCTGCGATTCATCAATTACTTCTATAACTATCATATTAATCACCAATTATTTTTATAATCCACTCGAGTTTTAGAAAGAAAGTCGGAATTCTGACACTCAAAACGCTCCCCGGAACAACAAACCGGGAACAACAATCTTATTGTCACAGGAATAACTTAAGTTTCTTCAGGAGGCTTCAGACAAACACACACGTTTAATTTAATCTAAAGTTCAACAACGTCACAACATCCGGAAGCTTTCAGTTCATCACAAGAGTTTATTACAAACTTTAAGAGTCGCAGCAGGAACGAGACGACGCCCAAACACACACACACAGCAGTAGTGACGCCATATTATTAAAGACTATCACGAGATAAAACTCATCATCATTCAGCTGTAATTCTTCTATAATGGATCCGATCAATACTATCGATGCGCGCTGATTCTCAGTACATGTGACGTCACCGGGCGCTGATCAGCAGCCTGAGTAACATCCAGCATGTTTCCACATTGTTCCTGTTGAGGTGAAATAAAGTGAAATGACAAACTGTCAGTGATGATGATCAGTTTTCTTACCGTCTCCAGAGCAGCTCAGCAGACAGAGACACACGAGAGGAAGAAGCTCCATAGTTGTTGATGTCCTCTGAGGATTCACCTCACTGATGGAGGCTCTGAATAACGGTGTCCTGTTGAGAATAACCTCTCAAACAGTTTCGATTTCATAGAGCGGGTGTTTATATTTCAGAATAAAAGCATGCATCGCCACATATTTCAGATATGACAACTCACAAGTTCCCTCACTTCACCACTGCACCGTCAAACTAAAAGTCTCTATTTCATTGGTGGGATTGAGAGGTGGAGACGACATGAGCTCATCTCACAGGAGTGTCAGAGGTTTAACCCAACCTCCAGGGAGAAGACAGAAAGACGGACTGAGAGAAAGAAAATGAGGATGATGTGAAAATCCTGTCAGTTCATATTCATACAGCTCAGAGCGGATGATGATGATGATGATGATGATGATGATGATGATGAACTGAGTCACGACTGTTTCATTTATTACTGCCTGAGTTTATTCAGAGAGTCCAAAGTCCAACACACAACATCCAGAAGGTTCCAGGTCAGAACAGAACAAGAGTTTATCAGAAACAACCTGCAGTCTGCAGAAACACACATACACACACATACACACACACAGAAAACAACACAAAACACAAACACACATCACTCAAACACACAAAACAAACATACATAACACATGCGCGCGCACACACACACACAAACCCCTCACAAACACAAACACACATCACTCAAACACACAAAACAAACATACATAACACATGCGCGCGCACACACACACACAAACCCCTCACAAACACACACACACACACACACACACACACACACATAGAACCCAACCCTCAGCCTGAAGCTGCAACAGTTCCGGTACAATCCTTTCAGAATAAAAGCATGACCACCAGGCCTGCAGCAACCATCAGATGGGTGTTGGCCCACTGAGAGGAGGGAAGTAAATCAGACCTCTGCTGAATGCTGTTGTGTCACATGTAAGACAGTGGAGGAAATAACCACTGCATGAATGTTGAACCAGAAGGATTACAACGTTACCTCGAACAGACTTCTGTGATGTCACAGGCCCAATAAAAAGCACAAAACCTCAGTGAACTGTTAAACTAATGAATGTATTCAACTGCCGATCAAGACAAAACAATAATTTAAGGACGCCTATTATGATTTTTTACTTTTGTTCCCCTTTCTTTCAGCCTCTAATATAAAAAGTTCTTCCACATGTAAAAGATGGTGAAATTTTAAAAGGTCAAAGCCCGTCAGAAGCTCCTCTTTCCCACAGAAAACACTGCTCCTGAAACACCTCGTCAGTAGTTTGTCAGTCATTTCTGAGTTCAGCACTTAAAAGTTCTGTTGTCGTTACCGGTGCTGGGTCAGGCATGTGAGAGCCGACCAATCAGAGCAGACTTGGTATTCAGGAGGTGCTGCACTAAGAACAACTTTAATTCAGATTTTGTACGGTTTAATGATGATAAATACAACAAGAGTGTTTAATTTCTTGGCATTTTGTGAGTTTATTTTTTCATTTTTTTTACAATAGAAGCAAAGAGAACCTGTGAAACAAAAACATCTTCCATCTGAAACTATCAGACTGTCGACTCTTGTGGTAAAAGGTTTAAAAGCCAGTCATGTAAACAAGCGATGATTGTCTTTAGATACATCCAGCTGGAGGAGAATTGTTCTGGTTGACAAAGACATCCATCCATCCATCCATTTTCTTCCGCTTATCCGGGGCCGGGTCGCGGGGGTAGCTGCCTGAGCAGGGACACCCAGACTTCCCTCTCCCCGGACACTGCCTCCAGCTCTTCCGGGAGGATCCCAAGGCGTTCCCAGGCCAGCTGGGTGACATAGTCACACCAGCGTGTCCTGGGTCTTCCTCGGGGTCTCCTCCCGGCGGGACATGCCAGGAACACCTCCCGAGGGAGGCATCCCGGGGGCATCCAAAACAGATGCCCGAGCCACCTCAGCTGGCTCCTCTCGATGTGAAGGAGCAGCAGCTCTACTCTGAGCTCCTCCCGGGTGACAGAGCTCTTCACCCTATCTCTAAGGGAGCGCCCTGCCACCCTGTGGAGGAAACTCATTTCGGCCGCTTGTATCCGGGATCTTATTCTTTCGGTCATG
>CAEMYA010000366.1:24618-44659 GCA_903131615.1 Diplodus sargus
TATCTTTGTGTTTCAGACTGTTGGTCCATTATAACAAGACATTTAAAGTGATTTCATTGGGCTGTGGGAACTTATAACAGACTTTATTTACTCTGTGAAATACTGTGTGATTAGATAAAATACTGTATGATTAGATAAAATACTGTGTGATCAGATAAAATACTGTGTGATCAGATAAAATACTGTGTGATTTAGATAAAATACTGTGTGATTAGATAAAATACTGTGTGATCAGATAAAATACTGTGATTAGATAAAATACTGTGTGATCAGATAAAATATTGTGTGATCAGATAAATGTCTGCAGGTTAGATAAGATCAGAGTCGACTGGAGGAAACTGCAGTGAAGGAAACATCAAAAAGATGAACTTTAATGTTTGAAGAATGTTTAAAATGTGTTTTCCTGAGAAAAGAAGGTCTTTGTTCATTTCAGAGTGATATTCAGCAGCTCACCTTTCAGTCTATGGAGCCAATCTGTGTGTATTTACAGCAGCAGCCTCTGGTTGGTTGATTCAGAATGACTCTGATGTTGTTGCTCCAGCTAACAGGAGCTAACTGGCTAAATTAGCACTGGTTCAGTTTGCTAGTTGAAGTGAGGCGGGCACATGTGATTGGCTGATAGATGACGGGGGCGGTGACATCACCACTGTCAATGAAATGTGAACAATGACAGAATGAAATAAAGTGTGTCCTTATAAAAAGTGTGAGATTAAATAAAGTGGTTTGAGAAAATGTCAGGAACAATTCAGAGTTTTTTTAAAGTCTCTCATGAAATGAAAATAATATCCAGTTTATGTTTTTATGGACGTAATGATGAATTAACATTTCATAACGAGTTGAGCTCAATCATTTCTTCACTTATTAAATTGGGTTCATTGATGAACATATTCACCTCCCATAACAGCCTCTGTGATCTGCAGCCTCTTCTAGATTTACAGTCTGCAGAGGTGGAATGTAACTGACTACATTTACTCAACTACTTTACTTGAGTACAAATTACAGATACTTGTATTTAATTTGAGTCTTTGCATGTTATGCTCCTTTATACTTGTACTCCACTACATCTCAGAACAAATACTATCAGCTTCATTTACTAGTTACTGTGCAGATTACACACCTGAAAACCTCGTATCTCCAGATGTGCTGCAGGTGAATGTTTGTGATAAACTGAAGGATGAAGTGTTCCTTCATGTGTTCACAGAATTCTCCTTCTTAAACTACATTAACTCTTTAAAAACCGCTGAAAACAGGCTGTTTTTCTGCCTTTTTACAGATACGTGGTTCTCACAGGACAGCCACAGTACCAACATATGATGATCTGCTGCAGATTAAATCAGCCAACAGTGTATGAAGGAGTTAAAATGAGCTCAACATTAAAGACATGAATGCAGCAGTAGTATTAATCTACAAACATCAGAGATAAAAACACTGACAGGGAACATTTTACTGCACTGTGACTACTTTTACTTTCATAGTCAAAGTAGTATTTTCTAATATTTACATATGTTTACTTAAGTAAGAATTTCTGACATTAACTTGTTTTGTAACAGCACTTTTACTGGAGTTATGGATCTGAATACTGAGGGCTCATTGAGGCAACGATTCTTTGGAGGCTCCGTACTTTACAAAGGAGTCTAAAAGTTAATGTGGATTAAATTTTAAAGACAAAAATGTACATTGACCTCAAAACAAAGGAAAATGGTTTATTTATTTCTGATTTATCTCTTTCTCTCCAACACGTCTGCACTGGTTATTGTGCAAAATCTCAAACTTTTTCTATATTTACTTTTAATTTAATTGACACAATATTTACCAACAGTTAACTGTATTTTTTCACTACGGAAAGTCTGACAGAGGGAACATCAAGTCACAGCTGCTGATGAAGAAGCGCTTAACTCTTGACTTACGTCACAGCATCCATTACCCATAAATCCGTCTTTCTGAACACGGAAGCGGAAGCTACATAAAACACGTATTGACGGAATTTAACGTATTTTATTATGACTAATGAAGCCGTAGCTTAAGTTAATAAACTGGGGGAGACAACGGAGCTCACTGTGAGCAGCAAGACTTGAAAATGGTGACGTTAGGCGCCAGTTTCCCCTAATACTACATTACCCACAATGCAGCGCGTGGCATTCAGTTCCGGGGTCGGAGGCCATCAGCCTGTCAGCAGGAGAAAAGGTGAGGGAAATGTTTGATCTTGTGATGTTTTCTGGACTTTCCAAGTTATTAAAGTATTAAATATTTTAGTGAAGTCTTCGTGGAGCTACACAGCGCATTATATTTATATTTAAGAGCAAACTAAGGCGCATTTATGATGTAATTACACGACAATATTGTGTCAAGAGTCATGAATAAAAATGCAGGCAGATAACTGTTGAACGACTCGTCAGGTGTAACATCAGCTGAACGACAAATTACCCTTTAATTGACCAGTTTATGGATGCATTTATCAACATAGTTGTCTTTAAATGTGTCCCACAGCAGAGTGTGTTCTTTAAACTTCAGCTAGCCGTTAGCTAGCAGGCTAACGTCAGCTAGCTGCTGTACATGAGCTGAATGTTTTGACCTCACGCGCGGTGAGAACATAATCAGTGGTTAGTTCAATGACAAAAGGAAATCTTACGTGCTACTGCAGTCAAACCACCACAGACTGAATACTCATGGGTTGGATTATTAAAGGCTGGGTGACAGAGGAGAGGTCGTACTCCTGGGAATAACTGATTAAAGATGATGACAAAGATAATATGACACTTTGGTTATAGAGCAGCTTTTAAATACAGAGTTTACAAAGTGCTGTGAGCAAAAGCAGGAAACTCAGGAAGACAATATTACAGATGAAACCCCTGAAGAGTCAAGACAGACACAAGGAAGCTAAGGTGAAGTTAAAATCAAGAAGGCAGGACACAAAAAGTAAACACACAAAAAGACAATATGAGTCATTACAAGTAAAAAGGAATAAAAGCCATGAAAAGGCAAGATGAAGGAGAAAGAAAGAAGAAAAGAAACACAACATCGGATTGGAGGATTTAAGAGCAGATAAAAAAGAATAAAAGATAATAAATGAAAATAAACAATAAAAGCAGTCAAGGAAATAAACTGGAGGAGTACGAGAATTAGTACAAGAGCATAAATAGTAACTAAAATAAGAAAGAAAACAAAAAGGGCACTGGACTCCAAATTGCTATCGCTGCATGTGCATGCATGTAAGTCACTGTGGACGAAAAGCCTGCCAAATAAATTTAATGTAACGTAATTTATTAATTAAAAAATATTCCACAGATTGATTTATTTTGACTGAGCTCCCTGACTTTTAGTGCCTCGTTAGTCTAAGGAGGCGTTTGATCCAAGTTTCAAGCGGGCTCACGTCGTTCTTAAATCATTTATTTTCTGTTAAGTTGTGAGTCATCAAATCTAGAGTCGGCTAGAGTTCACATCTCTGTGACACTGCATCCTAAACTTCTGGTAACGCACGTTCAAAAAAGCTTTCAGAGCTACGTAAGAAAATCAAACAGCTTTTTTTTCACAGATTGAGTTTTACCTCACTCATATAAACTAAAATATTCCATGTTCATTCTGTGAAGTGCCCGTTTAAGTCACACCTGACCTAAATAAACAAAGCAAAAAAACACATTTCAACCTGATTTTATTTTATTTTATTGTGTGTGTGTGTGTGTGTGTGTGTGTGTGTGTGTGTGTGTGTGTTGGCAGGTTAATGTGTGTGTGGATGTAGTTTCCGTGGAGCGCTGTGATGCCCCTGGAGGTCAGATGGCCGTTCCCACATTGCCCTCCTTTGGCCTGGAGGATCTCCAGCTCGCTGGTCATGGGCATGGTGGGCTCCTATTCATACTTCTGGACCAGTAAGTTGGACTACATGTATTAGTATATTATCAGCCTTCCAGTATCGGTGTTTGTTGTGTCTGATTGCTGATTTAAAAAAATAAGAAATGCAGTATTTGGCTCTGTTGCAGCATCTTCTCTCTGTTAGTGGTCATCACTCTGTGGTCTCAGTGTCCACAGCAATATCTGATGTCATGATTAATAGCCGATCTGCTCTGAATAATCTGAATGTGCTTGCAAGTTGTCAATAAATGATATAGAGTGATTATTAAGTAGCAGAACAATGGAAACACTGAAGCAGAGGACCTACAAATTGTACATAAGAGCAGTACTTTAGTAATGTGTAGTTGGTTATATTCCATCACTGGTTACTCTCGACTTTGAGACTAAGATTGAATTTTTCCTGTCAATGTATATTTAGGATTATCGGAAATAACCATATCAGTTGAACCCTGTTAGATACACATCATACACTATACTGTAAACCAACAAAAATATTCTCACTTGCTAACTGAACTGCACGTTTCCTGTCTGTCCCTTGTTACGCCGTCCTCCCTCCCAATCTCTCCATCTTCAGAGTACATGAACTACTTGACGGTCCACAACCAGGAGGTGTTGTTGGACCTGATTGACCAGAGGCCCTCCGACACGCCCCTCATCACTCTGTCCAATCACCAGTCTTGTATGGATGACCCTCACATCTGGGGTAAGAACAGAAGCCCCTCCCCTGAAATCACACAGATCTGCACAGTAACATAAATGACATAATCACATCTGTGTGTCACAGGTGTGCTGAGGCTCAGACATTTGTGGAACTTCAACAAGATGCGGTGGTGAGTTTGAGAATTCCACATCGCATCCAGTCACTTGCAGATTTTGTTTTTCCGATCGTGTGTGATAGTTAACGTCTGTGTGAACAGGACGCCAGCAGCGTCTGACATCTGTTTCACCAGAGAGCTGCACTCACGATTCTTCAGCCGTGGAAAGTGTGTTCCAGTCTGCAGAGGTGAGTCTCTGTCGGCGTTAACACTCGTCTCTGTCCCACCGTCTGCCGAGCGAACGACTTACATTATGTGTTCTCTCCAGGCGACGGAGTTTACCAGAAGGGCATGGATTTTGTTCTGGAGAAGCTGAACAGAGGGGAATGGGTGCACATTTTTCCAGAAGGTGTGTTCTCTTTCCGCTATAGTTATTTCACTATGACCTTGTTTTCTGTTTCTGTTGTCTCTGAGGCTTTTTGATGGTAGTTTTAATAATGTGGAAATACACAAATACTCACTCCTTCTGTCGCTTCACATTCAACAGGCAAAGTCAACATGACAGAAGAGTTCATCCGGTTAAAATGGGGTGAGTACTCAGTGCATGTTTTAAAGTGTCTGCCACTTTGTGACCATGTACAATAAAGATGGAAATGAAAGGTGAATGCAAAGTGATCGTTTCCTTTTAAATAGATCCTTCACACCCTTTTATGGAGGACTAAATAACTTCTAGATGTGACAGAAATACATTAATACTACAGAGAAACAAAATCTGGTTCAAAGAAAGTGAAGACTGGTGGAGATATGAATTTCTATTCTGGAAAAAATGACTTCCTGTTATTAACTGGATTACTGTAACAAATATTTAAATGAGCACATGTTGTAAATGATCCTCAAGGTCTGTTCGATGTTCAGGACCAATTTCAGCCCAATCCAGTGATCAATGAGTGGCTGGTGAGGTTTAGATCACACATGCAGAGAATCACTAAGATGCTGAAATTTAGCTCAGAGGGCAAAACTAATTTTGTCAGGTCCCATGAATGAAATGAAAGTTTCAACATGGATGTTTTTGTGAAAATCCATGATGTGAACTGGGAATAGTTCTGGGTTTTGGGTGATTCGGGGTGGAATGACCCATATGGAATATTCATACTGGAATATTTAGTGCATATTAACACAGTCGGGCTGAAAGTGATCCTGTTTCAGATCAGTTCTGGTTTGTGTTTCAGGTGTCGGCCGCCTCATATCGGAGTGCTCCCTTAATCCCATCATCCTGCCGCTGTGGCATGTGGGTGAGTAACACAACACTGCAGTACACTCAGAGGACGAGCCGGTCTGACATGTTCTACCGTTCAAAGATTTATTTGAATTGAAAGTTTATCTGTGACTACTTCTGTAATGGCTTACTTCTCCAGGATGGAGCAGTGGGTCAGACTAGAGCTGAAGAGTTTGACTCACACCTCGTTGGTTTTGGTCTTAAATTGAATCTGTTGACACTATGAAAAATCTAGAACATCGGCAGTCGTTCCCTTCTCACCATGTTGCGTGTGTGTGTATAATGATATCAAGAAGCAACAACAGCGCTCAAGTATTTGTCCGTCTGTGTTATCGATGTCTTTTTTCAGGTCTGAGTGACGTTTTGCCAAATATGAAGCCCTACATTCCTCGGGCTGGCAAGGTCTGAACACTTGCATCTGATCCCAGCAGTATTTTAGTATCTCCATTATTGTGGCTTGTTGTTGTATGTGAGTATCTGCTGGTTTGCTTCCAGAGAATCACAATCCTGGTGGGGAAACCGTTCAGTGTGAAAGACCTCGTCGAATCCCTCCGAGCTGAAAACAAGAGCCAGGTGAGGACAGAATTACACATGTAATCGCTGGGCAGTAATAGATTACTGGTAATGGTACAGTCAAAAAATAGACATTTAATGCCGCTTTGTGTTTTTTTACTTTTATTCAGATGCCGTTTTTTCCACTTTCCACAATTGTCCACAATTCCTTGTTGTTTTATTGTAAAGCTAAAACAATTACATGAATAATCACCCAGATGATGAACAGAAACATGCATGTACAAATACTTTGCTAATTGATTAAACATTAAAGTAAAACAAAAAAAAGTCATGGCCCAAAAAAATCAGCTTAACAAAAAACTTAAACATCTTCTTGTCCTTATTTTAGTCGCCTGTCTTCAGTTCTTCACGTTTTCCTTCTTGTGACAAAATATTGAGCTAAATCCATCACTTGGCATCAGAGCTGCTGCTCATCATGGATCAATCTGTCGATTTTATCTAAATTGATCGTTTTGTGTAGGACATTATTTTTGGTCTAGTAAAGTCGTGTTGTTGAAGTTGCTTGATTTCTCCGACAGAACAAAGATAAGTAGTTGCATTATGTGGTGCAGTTATGTCTGGTTACTGGATTCATTGATCTGTTTTTGCATTTGAAAAAGAACATTTAATTTCATTTTTATTTGTCCTTTCAGTTGGAAATGAGGAAGACTTTGACTGATTTCATCCAGGGGGAGTTCTGGAGCCTGAAGGCGCAGGCTGAGGCCCTCCACGGGCAGATACAGACCAAATCCTGAGTCCCAGCCGTCCCGCTTTTCCCTCACAATCAACAAGACTGATGATCATCTACCCTGATTCGAGGGTAAAACCTTTTACTACTGGAAGGCCACACACACACACACAGGGCTGCTCATGACCACTTGTATTTTGGTGTCTCCTCCTCTTTCTCTTCTGGATCCCATCACACCTCTTTTGAATGTGTTGAGCAACGTTTTTTAAGGTGCTGTTGTGGGATCACGATCACTATCAAACGTCATTTCCATTAATGCCGCAGCATCAGAAACAAATAGTTTAAAACAGGCGTCATGTTTTTATACAAAACAGTTTCTTTAAATTAATACCAATCACAGCTCGGTCTGTAGCTTTCCAACTAAACTCCTGAAGTATCATCAGTGCTCCTCATTCTACCGGTCGTCTTCTGGTTTGGACTGGACACTGGATGGTTTCACGCCTCTCTATTTATGTGCAGTGCCAATGCAAAGAGTAGTGAGTCCA
Organism: Diplodus sargus; assembly: GCA_903131615.1. Lineage (NCBI taxonomy): Eukaryota > Metazoa > Chordata > Actinopteri > Spariformes > Sparidae > Diplodus > Diplodus sargus. The sequence continues at coordinate 32,281 of CAEMYA010000366.1, forward strand.
AATTAAGAATGTGAACGTTGGGTTCAGACTGTAACTCAGCAGACCGGAGTTAACCTCCTGTCACTGACCAGCCATTAACGTTCACGTTTAGACAGACACGCTTTAGAAAAACAGCTTTTCCACATGTCAGACTTAAATTCCTTAAAGGAGTTGTACAACAAGTTGCTGAGGACGTGTTTTGAAAGGGGAAAAATCAACTGAAAATATACATAAAATGGCTCCATACAGCTTGATTTGAAAAGATGTTATTCATGCCCTGAATGCACAGCTGAGCTTATTCATCCACTTCTTACGAGAACGCTTTTAGCTGAGCAGCTACGTTGAAGATACAAACTGTATGGAGCCATTTAGAAAAAAATTCAGTTGTTTTTTTCCATTTTAAATCGAGTCTCCAGCTGCTTCGGTTGTTTTAGGAGAATGCTGCAACTCTGTTTTACTGTGAAGCTCCAGAACTGTTTTGTGACTGAATTTTCTGTTGACTTGTTCCTTTTAATGAATCCCTCACTCAGATAGAATTATAAACAGTATCAAGCTGCATCGCTTCCTGAGAAGTCCTCCTGCACAGGAGGGCAGTTGAAATGGTCGAACAATCAGAAGAACTGTATCGAGAGCTCATTACAGAATGTAAATATACTGAATAGCGACTGCAGGAAGAATGATAACCATAAATATTATAAAATATTAGGGTGGATTCAATGGAAATTTTTAGGATTATAACTTAAACCAAGTGTTTTATTTGCCTCCCGAACCACCTCTGAACATTCTTTCACTAACATTAACCATCACTGGAATGCACAGATAATGTAGAAAGTGGTAATTTTAAAACCAAAAAAGGGTCCTGTTGCCTCTTTTCTTAGAGAGCTTTACACAAAGCTGCTGTTTGTTTGAATACTAAATGTTAGTAAGGCCCTCTGTGCACGAACACATGGAGTGATATAGATTTATATATCTTGTAATCTGATGAAGTTAATCAGGAAATCGGCTCTGAACTGCATGGTAACTTTCACAGCTGAGGCATGTGGAGTCGGCGCCTGTTAGGATGGTGAATCGTACTGTTTGGCTTTTTAACGCGTCCATGCAGCTTAAATCGGTCATCTTGTAGCTCTTCCCGCTCTCCGTAATCTCTTGTGCATCAATCAAGTTTGCAAATAATTTGGTAGAACTGTACATTATTCTTTTTCACATGAAGAATTAAACATTTTCTGCAGATCCTTTCAACCTCTGGATGCTCGGTCATTACAGACGTATATGTGTAATTTATTTGTTCATCGGTGGTTTTTATAAGGGAGGAAAGGCCACAGCTAAGTGATCTGTGGTGATTTTATAAATGTATCGCCTTACTGAACGCCAGTCTTTCCTACTGTACAGTATGTGGACACCAATAAAGTATTTCACTTTTCTACATTTTCAGTGTTTGACGCATGTTTTACTGGCTCTTGCTCGACCTCTCGTCCAGTTCCTGCTGCGCTGATCCAAATAAGACAAAACCGCAAATGATGAAATCATCACCTGAGGCTGTAACTCGTGGCCCCCTTTGATAAGGAGATGTTGTAGTAAATGTTCAGACGTACCGTGACAGGATGGGAGTTTACGAGGGTTTGGTTCTGTGTTAAGTCTGTTTTTATTCTATAGTTTACGTGCCTGTGACCAGCACAAGGTTCCCTACTGATATGATCTATAAATGATGTGTGTGGAGTGAAAATTAAACCGTACAGTCCCACCTCTGGTGACACGTTCAAGCTCTGAATAGCTTTTCTATGTTGAGGTATGTGGAGGACCCCAAGGCTCAGAAGGTGGGTGGTGTTTAGCTCATTTCACAACGACTTCCTATTAATTTTTATAGGACAATTCTTTTTGCATTTTGGGGGATTTTTCGCAAAAACAGTTTTATCGAGTCACTTCTGAAAGTCATTCCACACTTCTCCTGATCATTCAGCAGGTTATGATGTATTTTTTTTGTGTGTATGTGTCTGAAAAGCTGCCGAATAATCACATGGAAGTAATTTAAATAACACAGTATAGAGTGTGTCTGATGTACAAAGTGCTCGGATCCAATAAAAAGCGGTACGTTTCATTCAACCAGTACATGAAGACATAGAGTCAGCTGGTCACATGACTGAATTAAACTGAATAAACAAACTGACCGCAAAGGAAAACACAATTTATTCAATTAATTTTTACAATCAATATTTTAGTATTGGTGAAGAAATGTTAATGAGCGGAGCACGATCCTCATTGGCTGATTCTTTTTTCTGCCTCAACAAACTAAATAAACTCTCTTTGTTTTCATAGCTGGATAAACTGGATAAACAAACTGACCTTAAAGGAAAACACAGTTTATACTGTTTTACTCTGTTTATATGTGGCGGACCCTGCCACCTCTCTAGCCTCAAACAGTGTTCTGGGACCTTCTCCTCTGAGAGCAGCTTGTTTATTCACTGATGGAAAAGATAAATATTTCTGAGTTTGTATTATTACCTTATATTACCTAAAAAAATATAATAATTCGAAGTGTTTTGTTTGTTTGTTTGTTTGTTTGTTTACCACCTTATTAATTTTGTAAATGTACCACTGATGGAGTGAAATGTCAAGTAAATGTAAATAAGGTAAAAGTACAATATTTGCTTGACGTAAAATGGAAATGTAGAGAGAATACCTTCACCGGTGACGTCACCTGCAGGCTCTGCTGCTGAGGCTGAAGAGCCTCGTTCTCATCCTCCGTCACGTGACGTCACTCTGCGTCACCTGCTGTCAGGCTCTAAAGATGGCGACGACAGGGCATCTTCACCGCGTCTCCGCGGCTTTGGCCGTTTTTCTCGGTTTGTTGAGCGCACTGCAGCGGGGAAACTGCGATGAACAGGTGCCGCTCATTCTGTGGACGAGCGAAGGGTGAGTCACGTTGTGTTTCCGTGTGTTTTCTCCTCTCACGGGACGTTTCTGACGGCTAACGGGTTTCGACGCTCGTACTCCCTGTTAGCTAGCGGTTAGCTAGCGGTTAGCTGAGTGTCCGTTGACGGTCTGAGGACGAAAGCTAGCATCGATGTTTCTCTGCTGAAGAGCTGAATACGATGCAGACTGAGCCGAATAACGACTGAACGCTTGATTAATTAGAATACAGAAGCGTGACATGATATCTCCCTGTAATTATAATGACTGGCAGGTGCAGTGTCACCTGTCAGTTAAGCCGTTTAACGTCACGCAGTGTGATCGATGTGATCGATGAAAAATATGTGATTGTCGCTGAAAAATTGTTCACTTAAAATGCTGATATTCATTTAAGCACCAGATGTGTCCAGATTACACCTGCCTGTAAACTCTGCATAGAGTAACAGGCACAAAATGACGCTTTCATACAGTAATTTTTAAGGTATTTGTTTTGAATTTTGTGTTTTACTCTCATCACTGTAATAAATTCCAGAGGCACTTTTTCCTCCATTACATTTAATTGAAGGGTTTATTAATTTTGCAGATTTGGATTTTATTTCTAAAACATTTGCTCCAGATATGACCTCTCATGTAATACAGAGGGCTGCAGTCCTGCTGGACAATTCAACCGTATATGTCTTTATCGTGAAATAAGACAGATTGTGTTCATGCTTCTGTCACCGTCAGACACGAGTGTTGTCCTGTCCTGGTTTTAAAGGCCGCATTACAGTGAAGTGATGCTATTTTCTTAACTTATCAAAGTGTTTTACTTGTTCTAACACTCGTCTTTACCCACTTAATCATTATATCCACATTACTGATGATTATTTATCTCTGATGTTTTGTGAAAGTATCAGTCATCATCCTGATAATTCTGTAATAATACTACGGAGGTACTTAGTCATAAATATAGTGATTTGATACCCAGTCCTGGCATTTGTGAAGTGCTTTTGAGGACATTTCACAATATCAGGAGATATATTGTGTGTCACGATGTCGCCTAAAACCACTGTGATATTATTCTAAGGCCATAAAGAAACAGAATAATTCAAATATCTATATATCAGTTTACAATCTTTAATATGAATGATATACAGAATAACTACATCAACAAATATAAATACTCTAATATATCGAAGGCCCATCCTGTACATGTGATGTCGGGTGTTCACATTATTTGTATGACTGTTTTCTTTAGATTAAGATCTGAATACTTGTTCCTCCACCAGGATCTCTCTGCCAGGTCAGTCCCCTCCTGCAGCGGGTCACATCGTGGAGCAGCAGCAGCTCGCCGCCTACCTGGAGAAAGCTCTGAACGACGGCCCAAGAAATGTAGTGCTGTTCCTTCAGGACAAGGTACACACACATTTAAATGCTCTTTGTGTCATCACATTTCAATTAGACAGGATTTGATTATTAAAAATAAAAGAAATGTATACATTCTTTGACAGAGTGGGTGTTTAAATCACCACCTATGTCACACAGCTGTCGAGCTTTTATTTTGTTAGAAGACTGCTGATTGGAATCCTCTTTATGAACATTACCAAATCTGCCAAAACTCAGAACCAAGGCTGAAATTATTGATTCATCTGCTGGTTATTTTCTCAGCTAAAAACTAAAAGAGGCTCTATGTTACAATTTCTAGACATTTACATGTGCTAATCGCTTTTATTGGTTATATGTGAGCATATTGTAATGTGAAATGAAAAATTAGACGATTGTCTAAACAAACCTGTGGATGACTTATTGAAGTTGTTGCTGATGAACTATGGATTTCTTTGTGAAGGACTCAGGTTGGATTTTGTCTGCTGTGTTTCTACAGCAGCCCAGAAAGGACAAACCAAAGACTTGCTATAGAGAGGGATTTTCATTATTTTGTTGTTTTTAGTGGCCACTATAGTGGAGGGTCAGAAGAGGGATATTTCGTTTTGGTGCAGTCTGCAACCTCACGGTGCACACGGGTCCTTTTGTTAATGACTTGTTGCTCTCACTTGAGGTCAAAACAATATAACAATCCTGATAATGATTCAGAACTCAGAACATTTTTGTGAATCTGAGTTTTGTAGCGTCAATGTCAATGAGTGGGATTGATTTTTGCCTATTTGAGATGTTTTTGACTGTCTCCACCCAGATGAGCATAGAGGACTTCACCATGTATGGAGGAGCGTTCGGAAACAAACAGGACAGCGTTTTCCCAAACCTCGAGGTAAGATGATGTCATCAAGTTACTGAGTACAATATTTTTTCTCTCAATTTGTGCTCATCATGCTGATGGGAAAATCTTGAAGTTCCCGTCTGAAATAAACATGAAAGAAAGCCTGCAAGATTGTTACACTTAACTGTAGCTTGACTAAAAGCCACCAGACCTCCGTTATATATTTTGTTGAGTTTTGTACTGACATTATCCAAAATATTTCCAGTAATGTCTGAACCAGAGAAATCCATAATTTTACTGAAGGTAATCATGCGTTTCATTTGGTCGTCTGTTGATGATAATAAGCATAAAACTTGGAACCCTTCTGTTATTGGTATGTCACTGACAGATGTTCTGTCTCGTGTCTCACAGAGCGCTCTGATGTCCTCGTCCTCCCCTCTGGTGCTGCCTGCTGTGTCCTGGCCGGCCTCCAATGCAGTGATTGGTCAGCTGCAGGACCAATTAGAAACCTCCCCTCTGTACATGGACCCTGAGACTCTCAGCCAGCTGAGGCTCAACGCCTCCTCACCCGCCCTGCTGGTGTTCAGGCTGCCGTACGGCATCGGGTGGGTACACTGGAGACGCATTCAGACAGAGAAGAACTGACTGTGATACCAGTGACAAACTTTAAGCTCCAGACAGAACAGAGTCCTTTTAATATAAGTAATGTTAGACCAATGGACTCGAACTCTGGGCCACTGCAGCGGTGATAAGGCCTCTGTACATGGTACGTCCCTCTAGCTTTGAAACTTTGTTGTCCAACCAAGGCCAGAAAATCAACAATAAAAATAGGCTGCAGTGCTCCATCGCTACATCCAAATATTAAATCCACCACATCTCCACTAGAGAAATAAATTGAGTCTGAATGGGGTTATTACAGTCTCAGTCCTTCTGATTGTAATCATGCTAATTTCACTCGCCACCTTCCTCTTTTCATCAATATCTCATGTTGTCCGACTCTCTTTCAGGGCTGATCTGATGTCTGCAAAAGAGATTCTCAGTGGAAACGGTGAGTCTTACATTTAATCTGACTAACAGACTGACAGCAGTAAGTCTCAGGTAGCATGATGTGTATTATGTGTATAGTGCAGACTCATACATAATATAAGCATTTAATAGGTTTAATGAGTTATTTAAATAGACCAGTGATCTAAAATTGATCCAAACGATATCATTTCCCACCGTCGTTATAGTTGTGGTGTGGACTCCACACACTGCAGTTAGAATGTTTTATTTATAGTTGTTGGTGTGGATGGACCTGAACCCCTCTGAGGGTCCAGGGTTTTGCATGGGAGAACTTGCTGGGTTGTCACGCTAACAGACGAAGGTGTTGTTTTTCAGACGAGGTGATTGGTCAGGTGTTGAGCACCATGAAGGCCCAGTCCGTTCCATACACAGCCATCTACACAGCGCTGCGGCCGTCCAGGGTGAGTGCCTGTGTGTTTGTTAATAATGTGTTGAACATGTGTGAAATCATGTTTTTCTGACCCAACGGTCTGTTCTCCTCTTCACAGGAAGCTGCGTCTCTCTCTATTGAGGCCGGCCTTGGTGGAGGACGCTCTCTGCTGCAGGCCAGAGGAGGATACAGAGAGAGGCAGAGAGAGCGGGAGAGGCAGCGTCGCATCAAGGAGAAGGCTGAGATCTACGGTCCGGTGGAGTTTAAGGTGGAGCGACTCGGTTACTTCTTTCTATACATTCACTTAAGTCTCGCCGTAAATGAAAAGTGTGCAGTCTTATATTTTATAATTATCGTTAACAAATCCTATTTAAAAGACCAAAATCGACTGTTGATGTCTTAGTAACAAGCATTAGCTACGTTTCCACAAGGCATTTTGAAGAATAACACATTGGAAGTCTTATGGAAACGGCAACATTCAAAAAACTTTTTTGCGTTTGTGTTTTTTTGTCTTTTCTGAATCTGAGTTGAAGCACAGAATGTTTGATGGAAACAGAATCGAACCTGCTGTTTGCATCATAATCGTCCTTCTTCGTCTCTGGGCAGCAACCTGTTGTCTGTAAAATATTCACCACCCTGCTGACGTGAACGCACACACTGCAGTTTATTTTGATTCAGTCCAAACACACCATCCTGCTTCCACAAGTACGGAACAAAGCTCTGAACACCAGATGGTTTATAAATAACAACTGCGTGCCAGAAGAGGGCAGCAAATAAAACGTTTAGATCTTTATATTTTCTATTTCTTTTATTATTCGTAGGGCTCTAGTAATAAGTAGGAGCAGATAAATGTAGTAAATGTATTTTATTGAACACTTTTATATTCAGTGTTGAGAACACGTTGCAGAGACTGACTGACATGTGATGGCACGGTGTCTGAAAATATGATTCATGGTGTTCAGCTTCCACCAGCGATGATTCAACCAGATGGTCCAGTGTTAAAGAATATAACAAAAAATAATCTTAATCTTGTATACTGTAGACTCGCCAACCAATATTGAGATAGTATTTATTGGGGGGACGTCTGCATATCGCTGCAGCACTTTTACAGGTTTTTGGTGTTATTATGGAATTTGCTAACAATAAGAAAAATATGCAATAACAGCTTTATTCTTTCAGTCTTGTTTTCTTGACCTCTCCTCTCTCGTCCTTCTTCTTCCTGCAGGAGGGTGAAGACACCTGTATCCTCCTGTGGGCTAAAGGCCTGACGGTCAGCATCCTTCGGAGCGGCAGCTGGGAAGTCCAGGACTTGACCGCGCTGACCTTTGGGAAGGACGCCGCCGTGAAGCTCGACGGCTCCCGCTGCGACAAAACCAAAGCGAGGTAGTTCATTTATATCATGTACTGAAGGGGCACGGAGCAGTAGTGGAGTGTCCAACTCAGAATTTAATATTCAGGTAATAATTCAAACTCAGAAATATTTATATATTCCATCAGTGAACAAACAAGCTGTTTCTCAATGGGAGAATCAGGTCCCAGAACACGGTGTGAAGCTAGAAAGGTGGCAGGGTCCGCCACATATAAACATAAACATATAAAACAGTATAAATGGTGTTGTCCTTTAAGAGAGTTTTATTTATTAAGAAATGAAAATGTCATTAATCTTTCTTCTCTCATTAAAATTTCTTCACCAAGACGACGTAGTGCACCATTTAAAAAGTGACGGAGCTTCTTACGGATTAGTTTCTGGACAGTCAAAACTTTACCAACCAATCGTAATATGAAACTTAAATATACTTAAATAATCTGCAATCATCACGGTTTACTTCTATCATTGATTCATCTACACATTATTATTTTATTTTTTTAATTGATTCTTTGGTCTAAAAAGAAAGAACTGAAAATAGTTAAAATTGTAAGTGATTAATTATCAAAACAGACCGCCACCGCCCACATTCATGAGTGCAGTATGACTACAGTATCCATCACTGGAGCATCTTAAAATGTTTCACATCCCAAAAAATGTACAGCGTCAGCTGAGGGATTTTGGAAGTTCATAAACAACAAGTATTGAAAAGGTGTAATAAATAAAACAATACAAAAATCAGACAAACTGAACAAATTTCGCCAAAGAGACAGAAACGATGTTATCAAAAACTTTATTAGACCTTTTATTTCATCATCAGTGTGACTGGAGACTTCAGACAGTAAAAACTAACGAACAAACAAACGATGGGATGTAGACGTTAGTTTACTTTTATCTCACCACCAAAACTCTTTCTTAATATCCGTCATAGCAGAATTACAGCATTTAAGAAATTGTCTTTATATGAAATGTTTGTTTTTTGGTTTTTTTTGGATGAAATCTTAAAACTGGATTATTTTTTTTTACTTTCTTGAACTTCTTTATCTGATTTAATCTTTGGTTCTTTGCAGGTTGGTTCTTAACTATGAAGATGTTCTCCGCCACCGCGACTTCAAACTAATGTGAGTCCACGACACAGAAAACACACTCAAATAAATAAATGCAATTCCTTATTATCAGTCCTGTAGTGGACTTAGAGCTCCACCACCTCCTCCTGTAACCTCCATGAACCTGTTTGAATTCTCTCCATGTGTTCGTGTATCCAGCTTTGCCATGAGCCAGCGTCACTACGTGGTTTCCGCTCGCCGCTGGTTCACGCTGGACGCCGTGGAGCTCGAGTACGACGGCACCAAAGCCACATTCAACGGCAGCAGGAACATTTATGCTCCCGCCGAGTACTCGTACCGCTGCGAGTCCGTCACCAACTACCGTTGGCCCCTGCTCACCCCTCACTCCTCCAAAGATCCAGCCAATCAGTGGAGGGTTTCTTTTGAAGACTTTCAGGTAAGAAAGTCATCATCTTTAAAGTGAGACACTGTGGCTCCTTCAACACGCAGGAAGTATGATTGGGGGCGGAAGCCTCCAGAATGATTTTTGTTTGTGAAACTAATTTGACAAAGAAAAAAAAATAGAATAAATTTTTTTTTTCCCATGTGTGAAATCGAGTGTACTGTAAGACAGTATTACTAAAAAAATAGCTCACCAAAAAACATTTCTAACTCAGTTTCCAACATGGCAAAAAAAAAAAAACTTGAGAACTGAATTGAAGAAAGTTTTCCTCATTTTTATAAATTTACATTTTGTTTTAGCATCTGTGAAACATGAAAAAGAGAATGATGGAGAATCTTTTTTTTCCATTTAATTTGGGATAAAAAATTCAGGAGAATTTGTTTTTCTTATGTGTGAAACTGAGCGGGAAAACAAAAATAATTTTTACTTTTTCATGTGTGAAAAATGCAATAAAAATTCAACTAGGAAAAAAATGTTCAGGAATGTGTGAAACCATTTTTTTTTTTAAACTTGTTTAAGTAGAAATCTTTTTTTCGTGTTTGAATCCGAGCGGGGAAGTGGGTAAAAAAAAAATTTCCAGGAGACTTTTTTCCATGTGTGAAATTGAGTTGAAATTTTTAGAATTTTTTTTCTTTAAATTCAGGAAGAAAAAACTTTGTAGGATTTTTTATTTTCCTGTATAAAACTTGTTTGAAAAAGGAAAGAATTTCAGAAGGAAAAAAATGGCAAAAAAGGTATAAAAAAGAAACATACACGGAAATTAGCCCGAGCCGCCTTCTTTCATTTGGAAATATTTTTCAGGAGGATTTTTTTCATGTGAACGAGGGTAAAAAAAACAAGAAAAACTTGGAAAAATATTTATAGTTGTTTGTCTTTTTTAATAACTTTTTTCCCCAAGAGAATAATTGTTTTTGTCAATGAAACTAGTTTGAAAATGGAAAAAAGAAATCTGGAGATATTAAGTATTAGAAAAGTTCAATTTCTCGTGTGAAAGGTTTTTTTTTTGTAGTCCAGGATGATTTTTATTTTAATGTATGAGACAAGAAACTGAAAAAAAGTTGGGAAAACTTTGTCCAATCGGCTGTTGAACAATTTGTCTCTACATGTTTCTTTTGTACAAACATAGAACAGAGATTAACGCCGTCACCTCGTTTTCATGTCACGTGACAGATCCAGGGCTTCAACGTGTCTGAGGGAGAGTTCTCGTATGCCAGTGACTGCGCGGGCTTCTTCTCTCCTGGTATCTGGATGGGTCTGATGACCAGCCTCCTCATGGTCCTCGTGCTCACCTACGGCCTGCACATGATCATGCAGCTCCGCACTATGGACCGCTTTGATGACCCCAAGGGCCCGGCTATCTCTGTGCCCCAGACAGAGTAACTACAGTCTCCGTCCTGACTTCACTTTCCATTCACTTTTCCTCCCTTCTGTACCTCAAATGCTTCTCCTTTATTCCCTCCCTTTACATTCCACCCCCTGCTCATCTGTAGTTGGGCATTATACAGACTAATTAGTCGTGTTGTCAGAATAAGGGTTTAGTCATCACTGCGTAGATGTCAGTTTATGAAATGTGCATCCTGAGACTGAAGAGCCGAGTGTTCATGTAGCCCAGTTTGTGCTTCTCGTGTAAAAATGGTGGTTTATTAAAACCGAAAGCTGCTCTGAATCCAGAATCCTCAGCCACTTCTAAAATATTCGTCTTTATTTAATGTGACCATGTGAAAGATGACGTTCATCATCTCAGCATGCAGCACAAACTCTGTCTACAGAGCTTTAAGGAGGCTTCCAATTCATTGTTAATCTGTCTGGTCACAACGCTACATTCAAGCAGCTATCTTCAGGTAAAAGGCTGTAAAAGGCCACTGTTGATTCTGGCTGTGCTGGACAGTGCTCACGTGTCTCTGCTCTGTGGGAAAAACACACGGAAGATCAGAAACTCCGACAGCAGCGTAACTGCATAGAGTTCGGTCAAACACAGACGCACAAAAATCAAGGAGAAATTATAAAAATAAACAACGTCCACCTCTGCAGACGCTGCACAGTTTGTCACGCATGCAAACATTTAGATTATTTTAGAAGTAAGTTGGATGGTGTAAAAACTGACTCAGAGTATATATAAACACTTTAAAGGAACAGTTCACCCAAAAATGAATACTCCGTCATTATCTCCTCCCCCCTGTGTTGATGGAAAGTCAGGTGAAGCGTCGTCGTCCACAAAACATTTCCGGAGCTTCACGGCAGAACAGCGTTGCAGCATTCTGCCAAACAACTGAAGGAGCAGTTAGGTGAACTGTTCCTTTAATGTTGAATTATTTCTCAAACTTCAACATTTGTGACGTTAATACACAAGAGGCACAAGCTTGGGAGGGTTTTCAGGCTGCTGTGGAGGAATACAGTTGTACATAAAAGGGACAAAAATGAACTTAAATTATAAAAATGCTATTTATTGGTGAAACTCATTTGTGTATGTGTGTGTTTACAACTGTTTTGTGTCAGTCAGTAGACAAAGCTTAGGTGTTGATATTGAATGAAGTGATCCTGTTTCTGTATGGATGATAGATGAACGTATATCAGTTACATTACTGTTGAAGAGCAAAGGGACATTTTGATGAACAAGACGACTCAGATCCAGATAATCTCAGTACACAGAGACACGAGCTGTAACGTGCAGCATGAAGTCAGACATTTCCAAGTGTTGGTTCATCATCTTCATGGTTGTGTTTCAGACCGTGAGCTTTAAGATATTTTCATTTTTGAACAATATTATTTTCTGTCATAATTAACATGAAAACTGTATTTATAACTCAGCTGAAGTGCACTGAAATATGCTCCATGTGAATTTTATTTTCAGTTTGTTAACTTATTTTGATGATTTGAAGTGAATATCAATGATGTGAGGATTATTGGTCCTGTGTTGATGTGAACCCAATAAAACATCTGTGAAAACTGAGTGGATATTTTTATTTTCACAGAATATATTGCAGGAATC
>CAEMYA010000367.1:0-16666 GCA_903131615.1 Diplodus sargus
GAAGAATAATTTTTCCAATTACAATAGGGTCTCACAGGTCTGTGACCTGCTCGGGCCCTAATTACATGTTTTGGTTGACCACTATTTTGAACATCTCAGATTGAATAATTTCGGAAGGGGACTAATATGAGAAAAAGGCAGCAAAGTTGCCATAGCAGCAGGTAAGAAAACTGATCGAAAACTGAACATTAATGGAATTTCAATTTCCTCCACTTCTTCCCAGACGAGGAAGGGAAACACCGCAAGCTCAGCCAAGTCACGTCACATCTACGGGAAGAGAGAGTGTCCGACTTCATAGCAGCGTTTGTATCTCCGCCCCTGCAGCCGCCCGCAGATCTCGCTGCTGCAGTCAGTCAGCAGGAGTTCAACTTGAACGCGCCTTATATCTATGTGGATATGTGTCCACTATGAACCGAGCTCCGCCTCCTCAGCACGAGCTGAACAATAAATCTAACACAGCAAGAGAGGCGGGACTTAAGGCAGAACAGGCCCCGGGCCCTGCGAAGGGGGCTCAACATATCCAGGCTTTGTGCTCACTATGCAGCTCAACAAAGCCCCAAGTCCCCAAACAGAGTTAAACGGTTCTGCGACGGTCGTTATCAACTTAATTTGTTAAGTCCGGCTCTCTGCTTTGTGCTCTGCGCGCGTTCACATAAAAGGGGGCGTTTGACGTCATATTATTCTACTTCCGTGTGAAAATGTTTAGATCCCGGGCCACATATTTTACTCAAGATGAGCAGATTCTTATTATGCAAAGCTGTGACGAATTCAAAGAAACCATCACGGCAAAAAGTAACACTGTCGCTGCCAATAGAGCGAGAGAGAAAACTGCTGACCGTGTAAATTTTAAGTTAACGATGATTAATATTATGATCAATATTATATGAAGCCCTTAGTGTTTTAATTTCTGAAAGCTCAGCATTGTGCAACTTTTACATATTAACCCTCATCTATTTAAGAAATAAATAAACTGAAGCAACAACTATCTTTTTTCATTTTTGAATGATGTCCATATTGTTTTCACATTTTACTGATCTCAGTTATAGAATGCGTGTGTGTGTTTTATTGAAAGCGAGGCTGAGTGTGCACAGGCTATAAATGTTCAGTGGTTTTTTGTGTTACTGTGTCGGGATGAACAAGCACATGTAGCTACTGTCCCTGTTCAATGACAATAAAGAGCTTTCTGACAGTAAAAACAGCTCAAGCCTGTCAGATTTGTGTTTGGGCGTCACTGCCCTGCAGCGGGTGAAACATTGATCAGTTCATCGGTTCACTAAACATTAGACGTCTGATGGACGTGCAGATCATGTCTATATTGCGAAAATGACCTCGAAAAGACGTCGTTTGGACGTCTAATGTTTAGTGGGTTCATGGCCACATCAAAGAAATAATTAACTTTACTCATTACTGTGACAAATAAATACTAGGTTGGCCTAATTAATATTTTATATTGCATGTTATTAAGATGTGGAAGCAGCAGTCGGACATGGCAGCTAGTGTGTGGATAATATACTGTATCCCATCTTATTTTAATATCATCTCTATCTTAAGATTGCAGATTCTCAGAAAGAGAAAGAACCACTTTGCGGATGTGTTCTTGCTCAGATTTTCTACATCACCAACTGAATGTTGAGTATGTAGTGAGCGCGCAGCTTCTTCAGTGGCATCCTGACATATCAATAAGTGAGCAGATGTACCGTATTCCTCGGCTGAAAATCTATATCGCTCATAGAGAAATTCATCAGGAAATGCCAGCGGATCAGCGGTTAAAAGAGAGCCACCTTCGTAGCACAGGGAAGCCTGGCTTTAGACTCAACATACCTCGCTAACCCACTAAACCGGCTTCGCAGTGCACCTCTCAGGAGGAGAGGACGCAGCCGTCAGCAGCCAGAGGAATGAACCACTGTAGTAGAGAGGCGTTAGAGAAAAACTGCGGACAAACTGCAGGAAAAGTGTGTTGAACCAGAGTCTCATTTCACCTTCATGTACAAAAGATCCATCAGGATGTCCTGCAGGCTTTTTGTCAGCAGTAAACTGTCTGTATGTTTATTATTAAAGTAACTGATGCTATTTAAACGGTTGAAAAGACAAAAGATGTTAAATTTTCAGTTTATCATCGTTGAAATCCTGTTTTTTTTTCTCACTGAGTTAAACTAAATAAATACATATATGAGTTTGAGTCCTCAGTCATTAGTGGACGAAGAATGAGAACAAGTCTTCCTCGTGTGGGATCGAAAATAATGAATTTAACCACACTGAGTGTCTGTGTGAGGAGCAGGCGATGTGTTTAAACTCCTCACAGCTGAAAGCTTCTCTCATGTTCAGATCACACAGAGACAGACTGACTGACTGCAGACACGATCATCCACTCTTTCACATCGACTTCAGTAAAGTTTAACCAGAATTTTACCCAGCAAATACATTAAATACAAATGTACAGATGTGATTTTTATTTATATCACAGATTGAATTAGAAAAACATCCTCAAATAAAAAACATCTTAGTCAACTAGACTGAGTTCAAAATGTTTTACCTCTCAGCCAACAATCTGCAGGTGACGCGTCCAGATCCAAAAACTCAGCAGTTCAACTCGTCATTAACTTAAAGTGTCCGAATCTTCTAAAAACACTGTCACATTCCGTCACCCTTCAGATGAAACGGGAATAAGGTAAAACGTCTTTAAGAATTAGAAATGTTACGTTATAGTAGAGACAACGCTTTCCACCTACACTGCTTTAAGAAAGTCTTCGACAAAAACTAACCCTTAATACTTGGCCACGCCTCTTTCAGTTTTGGAGCAGCATGAATCTAAGGAATTTCATCCGCCAGACCGCCAAGAATTCACTGAACAGGTAAACCGGTCTGACTGCTTGTTCTGCTGTAAAGTTTCCTGCGTTGCTTCTTCAGAGGGAAATAACAGTGTGTCTCCTCTCATTCTGTCTGTTCCTTTCATATTCAATTGAGATTCCAAAATCGAAAAATGAAAAAACGGTTTGTTATTTCCTTATTCGTTTATGAATCTGATACCAAAAAACAAATAGCGGATAAATACATTTTTGGCATTTTCCATTTATTGCTCAGATCAAAAATTGGAAATGAAATAACGAACCACGGAAGGATTTTGATTTTGATATTTAATTTGTCCGATTTGTGTGAAGCGGAAGTTATTGTCTTTCTTCTTGTGTTGCACTTGGAAGTTTAACGTTAGCCTTCAAAACCTGGATACATGGAGGGGAAAGCGACCGCGGCAGTCGGCACAAGGTGGGCAGCAGCGGAACCAGCAGCAGCAGACACGGACACGGAGGCAGTGCCGGTCCGAAATAGCTGCAAACAGAACCAAACATCGGACACCTCAAATGCCACAAGCCCGTGCGTGGTAACTGTGCGAGGAGAGTGGAGGTGATCTGCAGACTGTGACCAGTGATTACAACAGATATTTTTTTTGTTTTAGATCAGCTCGTTTCCAGCTTTATCGATTATTATTAATTTTTATCATATATTATTAAGTGTTATCTCTCTCTGTGATAGTGTGTGGTGTGTGTCGTGGGCTGGAGTAGTCTTACGCAGGGCCATAACTACCATTGAGGACACCAAACCCCTTTCAGGTATGTCATTGGTCAGTAAATAATGCCAGCAGGGAGCTTTGCTGTGTTTTGAGGTGCCGTCACGTTTATTCACGGCTAACTGCAGCATACTGTACATGTTATTCCTGTCGTTACTGCTGCTACTTCATTCATTCACTGTCTGCTGTACACGCGCTCCCTCACTGTCGCTCACCCACTCACACCTCACGCACCACCATATTCATGAAAGAGCTAACATGGTAATCATGTAATATGTTAAAGTCATACAGTTACATTTAAAGACAAATAAAACCTCAGATCAAACTTGTTTCCATCACTTCCATCAAGTGGAGTATTGTTCTGTCGAGAGAAGAGTAACATGATACTGTCCAAATGAAGCACAAGTTTGAACTTGAATCAAATCTGTTATCACTAGAGCACTGAGCTACATACTTGAGTTGAGTCATCTTAGGAGTACATGATCACAATGCTCCAGCATGTCACACACACCAGGACAGAAGCACACTCTGCAAAGCCAACTATGATTATGTTTCACTTCACAGCCACACTGCTGAGACTCTCTGACTGTGTTCTAGTGTAAAGTTTCCTGCACAGCTTCAGATTAAAATCACAGTTTATATCGTCTCCTCTCCATCTTCCTCTCGTATATATCGATCTGTGTGTGAAGCATCAGAATTAAATCATAAAGAAGCTGCAGATGTTTCTCTTCTCTCCACAGAACACAGTGCATGATGGGAAACACTCCACTTTTGTTGTAGAAGATGTCTTCAGTGGACTGGAGGCCTTTCTGTCTGATGACTGAGCTGAACTACAACTGAGTCTTATATATATGTGACTGTTCTCCTTCAGTCTGGTTCTGACCTCTGTCTGTTCAGGCCTGAAGTGGATCTTTAACTGGACCTAAACATGCAGTCTTCACCACTGTGATGTCACTAGTCATTAATGTGGCAGAGAATATGAGCCTGCTAGACTGCACACTACTACTTGTTGACAGATTGTTGAACCCATAACCTGATAATTGTGAACATTTGACTGAGGAAAAAGATAACACAGAAACAAAAAGGATAACTAAAATGTATCCCAATGTACCTGTACTGTTTGTATTTTTCTGTTCTGTTGTATTCTAGCCTATTCAGAAAGAGTCACATGGAAGGTATGGAAGCATGGAACTGCAAGAAACATGACAACACTTGCCAGAACACAAAAGAAGACTGTGAATAAGCTGTTTATTGTTTTATTTGTGGGAGGGCTGGCATCTAAATTTGAAGCACTGCCATGTCAGGTAGGGGCAGAGGAAGCTCGCCGCCTTTATAATGACAGGTGAGGGCAATTAGTGCCTCTTTGTTCGAGATCTGGTTGTGTGGCAGGATTGCTGTGTCCATGCAGGTAGGGGAGATTAAAGGAGAAAGCTGTGCTGTATTGTCTGATGGGAAATCTTATTAGGTCTCTTGTATATTTAGTTGTGGTGTGACTGCCCTGAGTGATCCAGATTGAGATTGAGATGTCTGGGTGAACTTTACAGTATCATTAAACGGTTGACATATAACTAATATGATGAACTCCTCAGGTAAAGATTCAGCTCTCCCCTTTGAGATAGAGTAGAACCTTTCAACTATTGTGTCACTATTCAACAGAGCTCCATCTTGTACAAGGTAACTGAAACCAGTATGGTAATGTAGGAGGGTTATGCCCTCTGAGGTATGTTGTCAGCTGATTAGACTTTTGTTGTTGTTTTCCTTCTCCTTATTACAGATTTAAGGCCAGACTGCGGCTTTGCCTGAACCAGTTTGCTAAGGCTGATCCCACAGACAGCACAGCTGAAGTTATTTGTAGATTGTTATTTGTCTTTATACTGATTGGCCGCATTAATACTGAATACTTGTGAAACTGAATCAACTGAATCTCTGTATTTTATGCCTTTTGTTTGATTAGGCAGTGGGGTGACCTGCGGGGAGTAGTTATTGGATCTGCACCTCACCTTGCATGCAGTGTGGTAGATTTAAAGGGTAGTGGTCACTTCACTGGTTGTAGGTTTGACTTTCTTGCCGTGTAAGTTGTAGTGGTTGCAGTGGTCAGTGTGCGCACGAGGTGGTTTCTATCGGGGTCTGCGATAGAATCTCCCCGCGGTAAGTGCCCTGTCCTGCCTATTTCCTAAAACTGTTTACCTTTTTATTGTGTTTAATGTTGTTGTGAAGCATTTGCTATTTATACTAAATTTGTGAAATAAAATAACTTGGACTAGTCTTGACATTTTTCTTTTCATTTGCAGGTATTTTACCAGTATAATTTACCTTTTTAAATAAACCTTATTTGAGAGCTGAATGCACGTCTCCTGCTCTTCTTGAACCCTTTAAGAGTAGTGTCAACACTCAGATGGTTGATGTTTAGGGCTGATATAGTTCTAGTCTGGGTATCTGTCCCTTTAGTAACCTGGGTGAGGTCACATTTGGATACCTATTAGCTGCATCAAAACTGCAGCTATTCTTCCTGGGGTCGGACATAAAATGTACAGCACATCAAAACAAAAGATTAAAAGCAAAATTAAAGAGTTGACATTAAGAGTCAAGTCACTGTAATGGATAAAACCATAACCTATGGATCATCCTGCGTTTTGTTCTTTTGTGATTGACAACTTATGTATCCCTTATGACCACCTTTTTCCCTATTGTATGACTTTCAAGCTGATTATTGACATTTGATCTAAATCAGGAAAGGATGTTGAATTCCCCATGTTTGAAAACCTGTGTAAACACATTGGCCCTCATTTATCAATCTTGCGTGAAAACGGGTGCAGACCTGAGCGCAGAATTGGTCTTACGACAGGACACACGTGTGATTTATGAAACATTCGTATCTGACCAATTCCAGCGTACGAATGATCGGGTCTTGATAAATGCGGCGGCTGAATTTGATCGTCATTAACATGTTACGCCCTTAAATATTCCTGGTTCGGAGGCCCCGCCCACTGAGGTCAAACATTGAGAGAAGAAACTCTGGCAAGAAGAGAAACTTTTCCGAGATGGAGATCGGCATCCCGGCAGCGCCGGCACATCAAAGGCTCCATTCACTAATGCAATGTTGTGCAGAACTGAACAGGCCAAAATAATATGGCACACTTTCTCTGGGGTATACAGCAGAGTTCCACCTGCTGGTCTGAGACGGAGCCACCTGCCCTTCAGCACCCTGAAGCAGCTCCACTGTGACCCGTGTGTGTGTGTGCGCACTATTGAATCTGCGTTCCTGCTCTGTAGCAGGTTTGCCAGCGGGGTTATTAGGTATTCCGTTAACTAGTTGTCATGTTAGACTATTTACATATTTTATTTTACAAAAAAGTGGTATCAGTAAAAACGTAAAAAATAATCCGTTTCGATCTGTTCTAAATATGTGACTGCTGATGCTTAATGACAGCTGAGGTTTGTTTAATAATTATTTTCAGTCTCAGCCAGATTTTGCTGTGCTACACCGCAAATCCACAGACTCAAATTTGCGTACACGAGCTCAGACCTGACGTGAGATCTGATCGTAGCTTCCGCTCACGTCCAAATTGATAAATGCCGAAGTTTGCGTGTAAATGGTCGTACGCACGGTTTTCTGCCGTACGTTCGTTTGATAAATGAGGGCCATTATGTTTGTACCTTGCATAGTCAAGAAGACATGTACTTTGTGGGTTGGGGTTATACTGTGGATGACCAGGGTTCCATTACAGCACATTTGACCTCAAAACAAAATGCAAAGTAAAAGACTACATGAACTGATTCGTTCCTTTCTCAGTTCAGTTGAGCTCAACCACGAGCATGCCGGCTGCGAGTGGAACTGCTACGACTCACACAGAGAACTGTGAGAACGTGATTCATGTTTGCGCTGTGATTCGTTCATGATTCATGAACCTACTGCACACAGAACTGTCGCTGAGGACGTGATTCTCGTTCACGTACTGTGCTGAGAGTGGCGCTGTGTCACTCACTCACTCACTTACTCAGGGCAGAAGAGGTGATTCTCGTTCAGTAACCGTACTGCTAAAACTAGCGCTGTGTTGCTAATATCCGTGTAGCATCATGTTAAGTGATTTTACTGTGAATAGAGGACACTGTCACCACTCAAAGCAGCGCTGCGTCTCCCGCGTATGATTGTGTACTATAGTCCCTGAACGCACCGTCCCTCAGTAAGTGAACATGAACCTCGGGGCTGAATCATGAACTGAATGACGGATCGTTTGGCTGTTTATCAGTTCAGGGAGTTGGAGAGCACTGAACGATTCGGTGAACGAATCTTTTGAACGAATCATTTTAATGAACGGATTCTAGAGATTCAGTACAGTAAAAAGAACTGCCGTTCCCATCACTAATTGCCAGTGTGTGTTTGGAAAAAACGTGTAGTAGAAGACGGTAGAAATGCAGCCCTTGGTTGGGAAGAAAGGTAATGTGAATTCTGTGGTGTTGAAACACTTAGGTTTTGAGGAGTCTGATTCTACACCAACGAAGATATTGTGCAAGATATGTCAAGTCACCATGTCTGCACCTCAAGGGAACAGAACCAATTTATTTAACCATTTAAAGTCCACACACAGAGTTATACATGACCAAGCAGTAAAGGAGCAAAAAAACTCAATAATGACAAGCTCCTCGACTCCTGCCACTGCCACACAGTCCTCAATTAAAGACACAATCTGTGTTACCATCACGTCAACAGCATTGTATTTTGCCACCACGACAGACCTATGGCCGAGCCGCACCGGGACAGTGTTTATTTTTTTTAATTTTTGCATATTATTTATTGATGTATTTTGTTATATTAACTACAGGACAATATTTGTCCCAACAGTTATATGATGGCTCATCTACCATCACATTTGCCTAACAAGGTAAAACATTCAAATTAACCTTTGACACTTAGTTGTAGAGTAAAGGGTTAATACTTTATACAGTATAATAAAAAAATAGGGCTCAAAAACTGAAAACAAAATGTAATTATGTATGTAATATCAGCAATGAACAACATGACATCAAAGAGAAAACACACAACATCCAGGCTGCATGTGGGTCCTGATAAGAACAGGAGGCCTGATGACTTTGTTCAGTTATTTTCCCCCTGAGATGACGTGACGCTTCGAGCTGTGAGACAGGTACGTGCCTATGTTGGCTTTAAAAGGACATTTTCCATGAAGAATTAAATAGATTAAATCCAGAGGGAATTTTTGTGACATTTACATGTTCCACAAAAAATTGTGAAAAATAAGAACAGCTGGTGGTGATGGTCCATACGTAAAGGGAAGGTATATGGTTTATGCGTTTTAACAGAATACAGTGCGCTTTGAAATCTATTCAAAACTAACTTCTGACTTAAGATTTATGATCAGGGTTTTTTTGGCTTCAGTTTCTCGCTCCCTAATAAAGATATTTATACCATTAAAATATGGTTATGTCAATCAAATTAAATGAGACACATACAGCTAAAAGTCACACTTTATTTGGTGAATTGTTCTGTGGCTTCTGAAGTACATGCATTATGCTTTTAAATTAATAGTGACAATGTACTTAAATGTATTGTATGTGCATGCGCAGATTATTGCACAGACTTCCCTAGACTGCAGACTAGGGGCCCCACATGTGGAAGGGTCCTTGAATTGGTCAGATTATTATTTTATTTGTACTTAAATACACTTTAATGGAAAGATTAATTGACCTTTATTGGTCCATGGGGTAATAAACAAACAAAACAGCACGGATTGGGCAGACATGGGTCACCTCATCCAATCAAGCTCATCGATTTGATTTGACCTACCTCCATCACCGGCCAATACCTGTCAATCAAAATTTTGCAGCGGCAGAATGTCTGACAAGAAACCCAGTGGGGCACAGAAGTGAAAAGTGCAGTGGGAGAAAGAGAAAAGGGACAAGGACTATTAGTCACGATTCCTAAAGTAACGGGATATTTTAAAGTGCTGGTTGTCGGGGTCAAAAAGATGCGGAGGTGGAGGATGACATTGATCTCTAGTGTGGAGGGTGAGACAGCAGATACATTGGCTTTGACCTGCAGTGTCCCTCCATGAGTACATCACCTGTTGCTGCAGAGAGTGTTCAAAACAACAGCAATCCTGCTAATATTACCTGGAGCTAAGGATCGAAGAGCTGTCAAACAATCTGACAGTGAGTGTGAATACTGGGCGGAGGTCTTAAAGAGGGTGGTTGCGGTGGTTAAGTTTTTGGCGGAGCGAGGACCACCATTCAGAGGACACAGTGAGACTTTCAGAAAACCTGATAACGGGAATTTTATGGGGCTGCTGGAAGTCATAGCTGAGTTCGACCCAATCCTACAAAGCCCATATTGAAAAATATGGCAATGCTGGTTTGGGAACACCTTCCTATTTGTCTTCAACAACATGTCTGGAGTTTATTGAGCTGATGGGGGAGCAGGTGCTTGCAGAGATAATCAGGCAAATAAAAGTGCCAAAGTACTTTTCAATAAGTATTGATTCCACGCCAGACGTGACCCACATAGATCAGTTGACATTCATCATGAGATATGTGCAGAGATATCAGCAGAGTCACTCTGCCAGGCTGTTCTTGGTGTTTAGCAGGAAATGGGCATTGATATAAATGACTGCAGGGACCAATGCTGCAACAATGCTGCCAACATGTCCGGCACTTACAGTGGCCTGCAGTCGCATATCAAACAGATTAACCCTTTGGCCGAGTGGGTACACACACTTCATTTAGTCGGGGTGAACAATGTTAACTGCTGCATCAAGACAGGGGAACTTTGTACAAAGACTTTTTAATTTTTCCTCCAAATCCACATCCCGCTGGCAAGTTATTACAGCCAGTTTACAGCCCAATGACTACCAGAGGATAGAAACTTTAACCATCAGTTGTTCAACCATCAAAAGCACTGCACCAGAACTACGCCAGGATCCAAGACACACCAGTTTTTGTCTGAAACCTTAAAGCTTGTAAAGCTTGCCTTTCTGCTGTATTTTTGTTACGAGAAAAGCTGTTGTAATAAATGTGTGTTAACTGGAGTGTGTGTGTGGTTCATGTTTGCCAAATATTCTCCTGCACTGTTACACATGGTGCAAAACAGCATTTTTTCCGGGAGAGCACGATGCATGAGGGGGGGCCCACATAAAAAAATAGCCTAGGGGCCCATGACTATCTTAATCCTCCTCTGGGTGTGTCCACACCTCTCTATGTAAGGACGCATTGTGCTGCCTGTCTATCAGGACGCCATATAGTCATATAGTGACAGGAGGGAGAACTGTCTCATATAGTTTTACTCTGAACCTGTGCAGGAAAGGGTTAACAGAACACAACAAAAGTCAATGAATGGAACTATTGGCAGCAGTCCCCAGGCCAGGGTGTGTCCTCACAAGTCTAGGTGTTGTTCAGTCGGAGCAGAATTTGTCTCATAGATCGCTGCAATCCAAACTCTAATAATCTCGTCTTCTGCAGATGACTGAAGACTCTGACCGGGCATGGGTAAGTGTTGATCTAAGTTGGCCTCTTTTCTGTAAACATCCTCTCATGATCTCATGTTGTATCTTTAAAACTTTTAAACTGGTTTTGTCATTCCTGAGAGAAATAAAAGAAACACAGATTCTCTGCCAGGGATTCATACAGTGGGTTATGTTTATATTGTTCATGTGATACAAAAGCTTCTGAGTTTCTGTGTATTCACTTCAAAATGTCCAATCGGGCCCGGTTCTATGCATGTGCATGTACATGGGGGTGGGTGCGCCATGCACACAGTCGGTAGCAGCTTCTTTCGGTTAGCATTACATCAGATACTACGGGCACTCCAGGTAGATGCAGCCACAGGCTTGTTAGTTGTTAGAATGCCTGCTCCGCTGTTAGTCCTGTTGGTCTGGGAGTCTCCCTCACCCCGCCGACAGGATTAAACACCACACGTTAGTGAGAGGAGATTATTGAACTTGTACTCCAGCAGCGTTCACCCTCAGAAAACATGTTGAATGAATGTGTTGATGCTGCTGTAAAACTCTGCTTAAACCTGATTGAATGTGGAAACATTCTGCTCAGACACAAGCAGCAGAGCACAGACTGTGGTGATGGGGGTGATGGGAGACGTCCCCCTTGTTAACCTGCCATCACTCTCCATCCACTAGTACAGTGATTCTCAAACTGTGCGTGTGAGTGCGCCCCGTGGAGTGTCAGGCGGGGCGTGAGAGGCAGGGCGGGACAGGAAGGTCTGTTTCCACTGGATACTGTCTGCTGCGTTACGTCCGTCACGCCAGCGGAGCTGATAGGTTTCACTTTCACTTTAGTCTCTGTGTTTACTACCAGCAGGTCCGCTGCGCTGCATGTCTGCGCTGTCCCTCTGTTCAGCTGAATTTAGACAGACAGGAAGTCAAGCGCCGAAAAAACAATGTAACATCCAGTTACTTTTAAAAAAAATAAAACTGTGATGGAAATTTTGTACTTCAATGAGAGATGCGAACTGAAGTCTTACACAGGAATGTGCAATGTAGCTGTTTTACATGACCTGTAACCTGGGACCTTGTTTTATGCTGTTTTATTACTTATGTCTGGTATTGAGTGACCATTGGAGCTCATCACTTCCTTCTCTGCGAAGTATTACTTTAAGTGCAGATCATAAAGTAGGAACTGTTGTAGTGAAAAACACACCCACAGAGAGGGATAAATACCAATGCTTTTCTCTTCAGATATTGAGTCTTCACTTTGTAACAGACCTGCGTGTTGCTCTGTGAATGCTCCTCTTGTACAATATTAAAACCTTGTTTGAACTTTGAGCTGACTCCGTTCTCCTTCCTCCAGTTCTAAATTAACGCAGAATTATTTTAACAAAAACATTCCGTGTTGACACAAGCACACAAAGCTCTTCTGCTGATCCTTCAGTCGGGAACTATGGAGCAGGAAATATGACGATGCCTACATGGATCTTGGGTTTACCATGAACGGTTGGAAATGAGGAAAGACCTGTTTGTGTTTTATGCCTACAAACTCTGGCAGGACAGCATGAAACCATTCTGATAATCAGGTGATTGGATTCAGAATGCTGCAACTCATACAGTCGTTTGTACAGATAAATAAATAAATAATATCAGGTTCTCAATAGTTTTTCAATTGGGGGGAATGAAAAAACGTGTGTCCTAGGGGGCATGGCAAAACATAATTGAGTACCACAGCACTAGTAGCAGGTAGTGTTAAAAATCAAAGCGGCGCGATCAGCTCCAACACACAGTGGAGTCACGAGCACGGCTGCCTGGTCTATTTTTTTGACGGAAGCCGCAACAAGCTGCACAGAGCATCTGGTGCCGACAGGAAGTCAGACACATAGGAACGCCGTAGAACATCTGGTAAATCTCCAAAATAAAATACCCTGTGCAAACTCCTGATTGTATAAAAAAAAAAAAAAAAAAGACCAGATCAACACAATCTGAGCATTCTACTCAACTGTTAAGATTCCAGTCCCTTTGCTGGTAATGCTGGTAATACTTATGGCTCAGCTCACAACTGGCTCCTCAGATTTTATTGTTGCTTTAATTAATTCCCACTAAACATTAGACGTCCAAACGATGTCTTTTCGAGGTCATTTTCGCATTATAGACATGATCTGCACGTCCATCAGACGTCTAATGTTTAGTGGGTTTATTGCCAAAAATTATAAAACATGGTGTGTAAAATGAATTACTAATGAACAAAACATACATCATATCAAATGTTTCTTATTTATATGGCTTATTATACTCAACATGGAACAGAGTGCTACAAAACATAAAATGTAGAGTACATAGCCTTTTGCACAAACTGTGTCATAGAGCTTGTTGTAGGCGAAGATGGTTGTGGTGGTGAACTGTAGACACTGTAGACGCTGCAGCAGCAGCAACAGTTGCAGTAGACAAACTGGCAACTTCATTAGCAGCAGGTACACTTCCTTATCTTTTTTCTTCCAACTGCACTGCTGGATGTACAGTTCTAATGTCCCTGTGCAAGTTATTTGTAGAGCCTGCTACATATGAGATTTTAACCTTCAATACTCCACAGTCACACTAACTGCGTTACCTGCCGTCACTCACCTTTCCAGCATGTTGTCTCTGCAGTTCTGTCTCTCTCTCTAAGCCCCGCCCCTCCTGCTCAGTGCTGACACACAGAGGGCACCACACATCCAATCACGTGCGGCTTGAACAGAAAAACAAGAGGGAAGAAAAAAAAACGGCCCGACTCCGATCGTTCACTTCAAAGAGCCGGCTCTAAGTGTTGTTTGGTTCGCGACCGACACATCTACTTCAAGGAATTTAGATGGTAAAAAATTCCAAGGGGTCATGTAACTTCCAATGACCCTGCTTGAAGTGTGTTGTGGGAAACCTGAGAAAACCTGCCTGAATAAATTCAGTCCACTGCTACAATTTATAGGCGTATTTACTCATTACTTTAATACAGTTGTAGGAACGTGTACATTGGTGTGTCGGGGCAGAGTGGTGCTCCCATTGGGCCATCCATTTGTGTATAACCACTGACGCCATCTTGTGCCAGGAGTACATTAGTGCAGCTTTAGTACCAACACAGAGGCTTGGTGTCAAAAGTCAAATCCTGTGTGTGATGATGAGGATGATGAAGACAGAGGAGTGTTTAGAAGACTAAAGACAGACTGTAGATGTTGGTTGTGCTACATGTGAGGACTGAACTGTGATCACATGACTCTTCACCTCTGTCTCCTCTCACAGGGAGAAGATGATCTGCAGGATCCTGCTGCTCATCAGCCTCAACTGTGTCTGTGGTCAGTTTACAGCTTCACTTTCTGACACTGTGATTCAATGAAGCAGTTAAAGTGGCCCACATGTGAGCAAACAGCTGATGTTGATGAGCCTCTGCAGCTCTGAGACGTCACTAAACTGTCCATACAAACATGGAGATGGAGTTTAAAGGCTGCCATGTTAAAGCTGTCAGTGTGTCTGCTCCTCACTTTCCCTCTCTGTCTCCTCAACAGGAACATTTGTAGTGAATGTGACACAGACCTCCTATCAGGCAGAGGAGAACCACAACATCACACTGGAATGGACCTTCACAACCACAGCTGACACTTCCACAGACTCACTTTATATCTTCTGTGAGATGATAACTGATCACAAAGTCTCAGTCTTGTTTGAAATACGTGGAGGTGTTGTGATCCCAGAGTCTCGGGATCAACAGTTTGTAGGACGAGTCCAGTGGGACAAAGACGTCCTCAGAGACGGACGACTCAGACTTCATGTGTCCAGACTCAGGACTGAGGACTCAGGACAGTACCTGTGTGATGTGAGGACAAACTATGGTGTGGACTTTGGTGAATGTTGGCTCAGCGTCTCTGGTAAGTTGAGTTAATGAGTAGAACTGTTTTTGGATCAATAAGAACCTGAAGAAAAGTATTGAGGACGACCACAATCTTTCACTTCATTCTCACAGTATCTGAGAAATATGTCTGAACTTCAGCTGTTCTGTTGTTTGGTCTCTTTACAGCAGCGAGAGATCAACCAGAACCTGAGAGACCCAACACAACAAGTCGGGGAAGGATCGCCCTCTACAGTGTTCTGGGACTGACAGCAGCAGTGGTAGTTGGGTTTGTTTTTTAATAAACTGTGCTGCTAATTAGCTAAAGTCCTTTGACTGATGAACAACAATAATGGAGTCGAAGGAGGAAACGTTGTTCTTCACCTTCATGTTGTCATTATTTTGACAGGATGTCTCATCAAACTCTGTCTCTTATTGGACTGATCTGAGATCTGCTGTGTGTTCACTTTACTGAAGTAATGCTGAGAAACATGTCATCTTTGTATACCATGTATACGTAACGTTTATGTGTATGTACCATTTATATTTTGCATTTAAAGTGGTCATATTATGTGTTTTAGGGTTTTGCCTTTCTTTAATTTTGCTATAGAGCATTTTTTGTGCATGTAAAATGTCTGCAAAGACAAAAAGGCCAAAGTCCGGGCCACAGGGAGTTACTCTCCTCCACAGAAAACTCTGCTCCTGCACTGCCTGAAACTCCTGGTCTGGAGTTGAGCTTTTACTTCTGTAGCTTATGTGTGTCATTAACAGCACACATAACTAACTAAATAACTACTTAAATATATACTTATATATTTGTTATAACACATATTCACTCCAGTCAGTTAGCAGGCATACAGGTGCTACGGCTGTATCTCTGCTATTTTAGATCACACTACGTTGCTTGGCATGACACGCCCTACTCTGACTCTGATTGGCTACATCCTGCCTGTTAAATAATGCAAAAGTGCAACTCTCATGTAAAATTAAACAGAGGCGAGATGTCTCACTCTGTTGCTATAAATATATATAAAAATATAGATATACATTTTTTTATTTATATAACTATATATTTTACATATTTATATATATAACATGTTTGAACTGACTATATATACACATATATATGTTTATATATATATATATATATATATATATATATAATGTATATAATGCTTTAATGACTTGTTTTCATATTCCCTCGATCAACATGTTTTAATATTGGTTAATATTAGAAAAACACCCACATATCATTATTATTATTAGTAGTAGTAGTATTAATATCATCATCATTGTCATTATTATGACACATTACTGTTATTATTATTAATGTCATTGTTATCAATATTATTATCATTGTTAATATTATTATTATTATCATCATCATCATCAATAGTATTGTAATTATTATTATAACGTTATTAGTGTTATTATTACTGTTATCATGTATATATGTATATATGTCTATTTCTTCCTGTTATTATGATTATTATTATTATTAGTAGTAGTAGTATTATCAATAGTATTATTATTAGTAGTAATAGTAGTGTTATTATCATGATCCTCGTCTGGACTCCAGCAGGATGTATTGATCTCTCTGTTCTGATGTGTCATCAACACTGACAGGAAGTTGTAGCAGCTCACAGGAAGTTTTTCTCCTCCAACAAATGAAAACAAATAAAAACAGTGTTGTTACGTTTCTCTTCTGTTGTGACATCCTGTAAACTGTCAGACTGTTCTGACTGTCTGTCCAGATGTTTTCTACAGCTGTAACTCTCACTGAGCTTTAACATTTCCTTG
>CAEMYA010000367.1:32413-50626 GCA_903131615.1 Diplodus sargus
GAATACTTGCTTTTGAGGAATGGACTATCCATTTTGAGCAAGTGACGTGCTTTTGCAGGTTATCCACTAGGTTTTGCAGTTTGCACTAATTGTTTTGAGAAACGCACTAACTGCTGTGCAAATGTTGATAGTGATGTGAGCAAAGCACCAAAGCGACTGAGAAAAACTGTATTTAGAACAAACATAAGAAACCCGCTTTTGGTAGAGCTGTGCACAGATGTGAACACTATAACAGAACATATTGTAACTGAACATAGGTAAATCATTCTGGCACATCCAGACAGCCCTCTTCCACCTCTGCAGGTTGTCTTTCAATTATGTGGTGCAGAGTAAAATTACAGCAATGTAAATGTAAAATGTAAAATGGTACACACCATGTCCTGCTCGGTTTATATATGCTCGCCAAGTGAGGGTTCATGGGATTCATCCCTGATATGAGTGACTGTGAACAAGTGGCTTGTCAATGGTTACAACTAATTCTTCACACACCTCCTCGTGAGTGAAAGCTGAAGTTCACTTGAGAGCAATTGTTCAATTTAGGAGACATTTCCAGGAAAAAATGATTTTGCTTGACAGAATTTGATAACTAGTTCAACAATTTTGTATGTAATGACTCAAGCAATGAAATGAAGACTATTGATTTTATTGGGAGTGACTATTCAGCATCCATAAGTATAGTTCATTTTGACTGACATGACATAAGCATTTGCAGTTTGTTCAGAGGAAGGAGAAATTGCTACTATGATGTGCACAAATGACTAAATGTTGTGGAGGTTGAACTAATAGTTATGAGAATTCTCATTCTGATCTGAGAAAAGCACCAAAGCGACTGAGAAAAACTGTAACAAGAGTACTTACAGACAGGAGCTGCTGGAGAGTTCGATCAAATAAACCATTGATTAGCTAATGACACAAAGAAGAAAGAGCCCGATGGATTATCCTGTGAGATCAGCAATCAGCTGCAGAAACAGCTTTGACACTCACACAGCCTGTTTGTTTCACATTCCCATGACTGACTTGTAATTGCCATTTATGGTAAGCATAGCAATGGGCAATATAACACTGTACACACCCAACATTAATACACACCTAGTTCAGAATCTGTCCTTGTCGAAAACTTTGACTGATGTGAATGCTTCACTGTGTTGTGGTCTAAAGTTTCTTTCGTAGCTTCAGAGTAAATCTACAGTTTATATCGTCTCCTCTCCATCTTCCTCTCGTATATATCGATCTGTGTGTGAAGCATCAGAATTAAATCATGAAGAAGCTGCAGATGTTTCTCTTCTTTCCACAGAACACAGTGCATGATGGGAAACACTCCAGTCTCCTGGAAATTTCTTGGACCCAGAAATCGTGTTTCCTATAAACTTTTATGATTGAAATGTAATCTATAGTGGATGAAATTCAACTTGATTGCTAAGAGTTGCATGTTGAGCAATTTGCATAATTAGCTAATTAAGGGGAGACACTACAGGTGAAGAAGTTTGAGTTTTTTCTCATACTCTGAGCCAAAAATCTCCACTTCAGCAGCAGTTACATACACCAAACTTTCCAGTTTTGTTCCTATCTATATTCTGAAGGTTGTAACAGAGGGGTTTGTTCATATGTCATTCACAGCCTGATTTATATCACATTTTGTTACTAAAAACAAGGCAAAAATTGTTTATTTATTGCTGTTGACAGTATTGTCTGATTTATGGAGTGATAAAAAGAGAGATCCAAAATTCCCTCTGTAAAAACGTTTGGCTATAATATGTCAACAAAATGAAAGAAGAATTTTGAACCTGGCTTTATCCAATCTTCATATTTATGTTCTGGAATTGCAAATAAGCGCATATTTAATTAGATAATGCCTCATTTGCATATTTAGATATAAAATTACAGAAAACTCATCATACAAAAATAATTGGCTTAATGTAAGTAATCAACTGGGGAAGTTTCATGGTGATACACATTAGTTTAAAAAATGTCCCTATTCTTCATAATGTTTGTTTATAATCTTCAATTTGCAAGAAAGTGCCAATAATTTAGAATTTGTTGTGTGTTAAGTTTCTCCTCAACTTAAAATCACATGATTGTTAAGGGAGTCTGGTGATGTTGCCGTTACTTTACTTGGACCCTGACTCATAATGATAATAACACAATGATTAGTTTTTCATACACTGTTTAAAAGTCTAAATGAAGCTGTTTGTGTATAAAGGCCCTCATACAGCTGACTGATCCCAGTGACCACTGGTTCAACAGTGACAAGAAATGATACGAGAACATGAAGAGAAGCTCTGATGTTACTTTAATATACAAAAGATCTCACCAGGATGTCCTGGAGGCTTTTTGTCAGCAGTAAACTGTCTGTATATTTATACATTATTAAAGTATTTCAGGCTTTTTAAATGTTTGAAAAGACAAAAGATGTTAAACTTTCAGTTAATCGATGTTGAAATCCTGGTTTGTTTCCACTGAGTTAAACTAAATAAACACACATCGACCAGCGATCATCTGCCCACAATTCAGTGAACGCCATAATTAATCATCCTTAACACAGTTCATGGATACAGTGTAACTTCCTACATGATCACCAAGTCCAAACAAGTTTGTTGAGGACTGAACTTCACTAAATGTGCAGCAGAATCAGAAACAAACATGTCTGACTGACTGATCCATCAGACTTCTATTAACAAGAGTACTTACAGACAGGAGCTGCTGGAGAGTTCCATCAAATGGACCATCGATCACCGTGGACGACTCTGTTATTCCAGTCAATAATGAAGCAGGGAAATAAGTGCACGGTAGTTTACCTGCACGACCCGCAATCACCTGCTGAGTTACTTACAAACTGGACAAAGTTTGCATGCTTTTATCGTTAAACGATTAACATATGAGGGTTAGGGTGCACTGATATTTTAATCACAGCGTATCACGCCGCTATCAGGTCTTATAGGCATTGGGCCTGATACAAGGCTCTTATTATTCCATTAGATAAGCTTGGAACAGACCGGATACGAGTCTCGATAGGAGGATTGTCTGCGATGAAGACTTTGACTGCTGAGACTCTCTGACTGTGTTCTGGTTTACAGTTTCCTGAACAGCTTCAGAGTGAATTCACAGTTTGTCTCCTCTCCATCTTCCTCTCGTATATATCGATCTGTGTGTGAAGCATCAGAATTAAATCATAAAGAAGCTGCAGATGTTTCTCTTCTCAGAGACGGAAAGAACAGAAGGTGAACTCATCGCTGCTTCCACAATAACAGGACACTTCAGTCAGCTGTGAGAGGGACTTTCTACCGCGAGAGAAACAAGCAAGCGGGCCTGTGGAAACAAGCCCAAAACTCCGTTCGTGGTAAAAAAAAGAAAAAAAAAGAGAGAGAGATATTTTTACATTTTGCACACACACAAAATATCACCCTGAATCCAGAAATGCCATCGTATTTATTATTGTTTTTATACGTTATGATCCTTTTTTGTTTTAGTTCTGGGACTTCAAAACAATATGACATGCAGTACAATAGGAAGAGGAACACTTAACAACAAGCCCAAAAACCCGAAACCCGCGACTAGCAATGTTTATAAGCGACTTTACAGAAAAACAAGCCCAAAATCGCTTATAATAAGCGGACTTGGCAAGTCTATGCCACGCACATGTAGCAGTGAGCTGCCAGACTGCAGAGGGATCCAATCACAGCACAGGAAGCCCCGCCCCCTTCACACAGTCTCATTCATAAACTCTGCTCAGTCAGTCAGTCAGTCAGTCATTCATAGCTGCGCTGCTTCTCC
The DNA here is from genome assembly GCA_903131615.1 of Diplodus sargus. NCBI lineage: Eukaryota > Metazoa > Chordata > Actinopteri > Spariformes > Sparidae > Diplodus > Diplodus sargus. Next base: position 36,185 of record CAEMYA010000367.1, read on the forward strand.
CACAGAACAGAAACAGCTTCTCTCCTTCTCTTCTCTCTGTTCAACCTGAAGTCAAATATTCCAGCTTTCTTTGTCATTCTAGGAGACACTTTTCACTTTACTGTGACTGTAAACTGCCAGAAACAGGGAGCCGACTGGACTGTTCTGGTGTTTGGATCCGGGCTTCGGGCTGCACAGTGTTGCTAACTTAGAGACTTTGTCTCAATATGTAGCGAGTTCTCAGAAACTCTAGTGAGTCTTTAAAAAAAAAAAATAGGCATCTAGCGACAAATCTAGTGACTCTCTGGTGTTGCTGCAGACTGATGGAGACTGTGACGCACGTATCGTTCTCTCTATCTCTCAGCTGCAGTCAGAGCAGGAGATGTTCAGCTCATCTCTCTCTGCATACTGTTATACCTCGATTTCCCTCAGCAAAAAGTAGAATACTTGAAGTTCATTTTATTAAGTATGCTTGAGTATAAGTATAGCAAGTATACTATGGACCATGTACTTGTAGCTTACTAGAAAGTATACTAATTTAATACTTCTTCGGACTAAATTGGAACATTTTAAGTTTATAAAGTATACTTTAAGTATACTTTATAAGGTCATTTTAAGTTTACAGAAGTACACTTTCAAGCATACAACAAGTACACTCATCTATATTCTACTAGTGTACTAAGTACATACTTCTAGTCCACATTTTAGTTTATTAGCATGTAAGTTTATTACAGGAGTAATACCTCAATGTAAATGTTTGTAATGTAAAACATTTTTATCCTGCTAAATAAAATGTAAGTACAAACCAATTACTTCAGCTTATTCTGTACTTATTTCAAGACATTGTAAGAATTGGCACTTGTAATGTGGTAAGTTCTAGCAACAGATCCACCAGTTATTACCATACACACCAACAGCTTAACAGATGGGAAGTCTCTCCCAGAAAACACCCCTTCACTCACGGTGCCAACATTTTTATCATCTTTGTTAACTTGACAAAATTTAACCACAGAACAAGGATGTGATTTAACCCGCAACTGTCTTACACATCATCTTATTCACAAACGCAGTCATGAACCATGATTACACCAACAACAACAGAATACCCAAGAGTCTTTGCACCACAGTCCACAGTATACTAAAGTACAAATATAAGTTTTAGTATTAAAGTATAAGTCCAAGTATTAATGTACTTAGTCTTAGACTATTCTTTATACTTTTCAGTATAAGCAAAGTATACTTCACTATACTTTTCTTAAGTATATAAACTGTAGTATATAAAAAGTACACTTCAAGTATACTGCCTCAATTTTAGTATAAGATCAGTATACTTGTAGTACACTTGAATAAACTACTTTTTGCTAAGGGGATGCAGAGTGATAATATCTGTCTTCATGTCATTGTATCATTTTTAACAGAAATATCGGAGTCCTCTGTTCCAGTCAGTGGTCCTGCTGAGTGAACACATCAGCAGCTGCTCTCTGTAAGTACTCTTGTTGGTTGAAGTCTAAACAGAGTCAGTGTTGATATTTCCCTCCACCTTCATCTACACACTTGAACACATTCATTCATCAGTATTGAGTCGAACAGTGATCTGTGAGCTCTGATGTCCTGTGTGACTGTGATGTGAATGTGGACTGGAATAAAGTCGTCGTTCGTCTACAGCTGACTCTGTTTGTCTCTACTGAACTTTACTAACAGCTGCTGGACTTCAACATGTTAGTCTGTGATTCTGCTGAACATTTAGTAAAGTTCACTTATCAACAAACTTGTTTGGACTTTGTGTGTTTCAGCTTTCTTCTTCTTCAGGACGTTTCAACTGGACTCGTTCACGGTTTACAGTAAAATCATCAAAGTCCTCAGATATGATGATTTGTTACTGAGAGCTGACAACAACAACAGGAGCCTGTTTGTGTTTATTAGCAGTTGTCTCATGACTTTATATGGAGACACTGTTTCTATGTGTTTGTAATGTATCAGTGTTAAACACTGACAACATGTCTCCATGTTCCAGATACACAACTTCCATGTGTGTGTAGCAGCAGCACTGGTTCTGCAGTGTTTCATGTGGCAGCTACATGTTGTTGTCTGCAGCTGAATCCACATGTTGTCATGTTTTCTGCTGATGGTGGACATTTTGACCACTGGCGCCATCTTGTGTCAGAAGAACAACACAGCAGCTTAGCGTTAGCATCCAGACTGTGTGCAGTCAGGAAGTCCCTGTGTGTGATGATGAGGATGATGAAGACAGAGGAGTGTTTAGAAGACTAAAGACAGACTGTAGATGTTGGTTGTGCTACATGTGAGGACTGAACTGTGATCACATGACTCTTCACCTCTGTCTCCTCTCACAGGGAGAAGATGATCTGCAGGATCCTGCTGCTCATCAGCCTCAACTGTGTCTGTGGTCAGTTTACAGCTTCACTTTCTGACACTGTGATTCAATGAAGCAGTTAAAGTGGCCCACATGTGAGCAAACAGCTGATGTTGATGAGCCTCTGCAGCTCTGAGACGTCACTAAACTGTCCACACAAACATGGAGATGGAGTTTAAAGGCTGCCATGTTAAAGCTGTCAGTGTGTCTGCTCCTCACTTTCCCTCTCTGTCTCCTCAACAGGAACATTTGTAGTGAATGTGACACAGACCTCCTATCAGGCAGAGGAGAACCACAACATCACACTGGAATGGACCTTCACAACCACAGCTCACACTTCCACAGACTCACTTTATATCTTCTGTGAGATGAAAACTGATCACAAAGTCTCAGTCCTGTTTGAAATACGTAGAGGTGTTGTGATCCCAGAGTCTCGGGATCAACAGTTTGTAGGACGAGTCCAGTGGGACAAAGACGTCCTCAGAGACGGACGACTCAGACTTCATGTGTCCAGACTCAGGACTGAGGACTCAGGACAATACCTGTGTGATGTGAGGACAAACTATGGTGTGGACTTTGATGAATGTCGGCTCAACGTCTCTGGTAAGTTGAGTTGACTAGAAGTCAGTAGAACTTTAATAACAGGTTCAATTCAGCAGCTTTTTTGGATCAATAAGAACCTGAAGAAAAGTATTGAGGACGACCACAACCCACAATCAAGTTGTTCTGTTGTTTGGTCTCTTTACAGCAGCGAGGGATCGACCAGAACCTGAGATACCCGACACAGCAAGTCGAGGAAGGATCACCCTCTACTTCGGACTGGGACTGACAGCAACAGTGGTTGTTGTGTTGCTTACTTGTTACATTTATCCATTCACTGTCTGTCTGATGAACAGAAGTCCTGCAGAGGATTTAAGAAAAGTTCCAGCTCAGCATTACGGGAGGAAACAGTTTGATCAGCACTATAAATAAAATGGTTAAAACACATCCTGCCTCCATGTAAACCACTCAAATTGGTTCAAGAACAGTCTATGATCTGAATGTCAGTTTTACTTTCAGTCTCTCTCTGTTGATCTGTCCTCCCCCTCACTGACTAACCTTGAACTCTGTTTAACTTGTTGGTTTCAAGATGACTTTCTCTCCCTACTGTATGTCTGGTAACTTTCAGGAACACAACTTAATTTAGTTTAGTTGTGATTGTGTTTAGTTGTGGCCTTTGTTCACATTACAGATGGTTTACAGCTACACTTCACTATATTGACTCATTAACTCAATACATGTATTGTTTCTGTATCCCGCTGCCCTCTCTGTCTACAGAGGAGAGTATTAAAGAACAAGCTGCTGCACTGAAGTGTTCTCCTGAGTTGTTTCTGTCCAGAGAGGAGAATCAGTGTGTTCCTGGTGTTCTCTTGATGAAGCGTGAGGTGAACAGAGACATCACATGAAGGAGTGGCAGCTCATCCTGCTGTGAAGGAAACTGACACACTGACACAGACGAGCCTGTAAGTGATGGATCATGTGTGGATGAAGCTGTGATGAGACAACAGAGTACAGCGGTCTGTGTCAGAACCTGAGCCGACAGGTCCGTCACACCTCATCTACAAGGTCCACAAGGTCCGTTGTTAGGGAGTGTTGAGGAATGAACTGCTAACTCCTCCCTGAACACTTGAAGACCTTCACCACCTGAGGATTGTGTGTCAGGTCTCTGACTCTGGGCTCAGACCAGCCCTCTGAAAGTAAAGGTGTTGATCAAAGTCTGTGTCGCTCTCAGTTTGTGTTAAGGCTGCTGGCCTGTTTGTGACGTCCAGGTCTAAAACTGGACTTTAACTGGACCTGTCTGTCTGTTGAGTTCTGCTTTAGGGACGTTAACATCAGTGATGTTTGGACCCGCAGCAGTAAAATGTTGGTTTATAAACCTGCAGTCTTCACCACTGTGATGTCACTAGTCATTAATGTGGCCTGTAAAGCAGTTTGTAACTGACTTCACTTCATGTTTTCTCCAGAAGACTCAGAGAGACTTTGTGTCAGACTGGAAACACAAAGCCATGTGTTGGAAAATAAACTGCAGGCCTACAAACAATACATGTCATGTTTTATAAGACTCTTTAATAAAGTCCAAGATATTGTTAGCTGTCATTAAGGTGAAGAAACCAAGAGCAACACACTCTTTCTGTTTGACTGATCCTCCTCTTCCTGCACAGACTGAGAGTAAATCAAAGTGAAGCTCACAGCTGATGATGTATCTGATCTTCTCTGCAGCAGCAGCAGCTGATCCACATGTTGTCACAGGTTGGTGACCACTGGAGCCCCCTGCTGACATTAATACATGACTGCAGCTGAGGAGGTTCATGTTACTCTCATGTTAGATGTCTTCAGGAACAACAACAAGCAGACGCTCCTGAATAAAGAAGAAATCCTTTATCTTTAACACCAGCGTGAACAAATCAGAGCTGTTCAAACAGAACAAAGTGAACATGATACAATACATGGAACAAAATACATAATAGAAACAGGATATAAAGGAGTTTCATGTGTCAGGTAAAATACATTTATATAAAAGGGATTATTTACAAAATGTTAGGATAAAAAAAATATAAAGACATCACTTCCTGTGTGTCTGTAACATCATACAACAAGCAGGTCAGTTTTTAATTAACCAAAACGTTTAAGTGATCTCTGGAAACGATCATTCAAGATTGTCTTCCGACCACATTTCTTCCTGGAAGTTGATGGTTCTACACTGTTCTTCCAGGTTTTAATAATGCATTGGACGGTTCTTGACCCAATTTTAGTGGTTTCAGTCATCTCATTATATGTTTTCTTTGTTTGGTGCAGCCGAATAATCAGAGGAAATGTCTTCACACATGGTTGTTTAAGAAATGAAAATCTATGGCAGTAATTATCCACTGGATGTTTCTGACCTATTTGCTCAGTGAACTCCAGGTGGTGACGTTTCTTTTGACCAGACAGTTTATAAATGTAACATATATACAGTTGTAACATAAACATGGTGTTCTAGATCAACATGTTCCTCACAGAGCAGTTTTCAGATCTGAAGGTGAAGAACAACATTTCCTCCATCATCTCCTTCATTGTTCATCTCCTCTGACTCTGATATCAGGACACTTACTGAACAACATGAAGGCAGGATGTGATTTAACCATCTTATTTACAGTGCTGATGTTTTTCCTCTCGTCCTGCTGAGCTGGAACTTTTGTTAAGTCCTCTGCAGGACTTCTGTTTCTCAGAAGGATGGTGAATAAATAAAAGGCAACAACAAACAACAAAACTACCAGTGCTGTCAGTCCACAATAGACGACGATCATTCCCGGACTGACCCACTTCGGTCTCTCAGGTGTGTCTGTTTTGGGACTCTCAGGTTCGGGTCGATCCCTCACTGCTGTAAAGAGACCTGTCGAAATAGTTGATGTACACACACAGAGACAGTGTCAGAAAAGTTGAGATTCATACACTCCTGCCAGACACAAGTACAAGAAATGGACAGTATACATTGTCCTGAAATGATTCTGAAATATATCAAAGCTCTGCCTGCTGCATTGTGTTCGCCATGAATTCATTAAAAGAGTGTTAAATCAGTATTTTAAGGTGTTTGAGGAGGAAGTGAAGAGGAAATGGCAACACTGTGTGTGTGTAAAAAAGAGGAAGTGCTAAACTCAAGGCTCTGTCTGTCATTCTGTCTCTTCATTAAGTATTTACTTTGCAAAGTAGAAGGATGGGTAATGGGTAACCATGATTTAAAACAATGTGTTGAAGTCCAGAAATCTAATGAAAATCAGTAAAGAAATGGTGTTGAGCTGAGATCATGAGAAAGTGTTAAAGAAGTGATCAGGTCAACATGAGGACAAGAGGAAAGGCCACGCCTCGGCCTCGAGAACAAGGCGATTATCTCGTAGCGAAGCCTTATAAAATCGTTAGCCGTCATCAAGGGACTATTAGGCATTGAATGGAGAGATGGCTGAGAAAATGTCCTAATAAGAACATAAAACCAAGCCACCGTCTGAGGCAAGAGAGTATATAAACCAAGAAGCACGTTTTTTCCACTTGCTCAAGCCTTGAATTAAAAGCACAACGGAATAACCATTTTTACTATTTTTGTTCACTTTGCTGGTGTGAAGTTTGGACTTTGGGGAAATTGAGAGACCTCGGCCAGGGTTGTGATTTGCCTCAAGGACTTGGACTTTCAGCAGGAAGGGAAAGGCAAGCCATGGAAACACCTGACACCCTCCATCTCACCTACATTTAAGTATTTCTAACCAGGCCTCAGGTCTCTAAGATTAATTAGTTAATCAAAGTATTGTGATTTATCAATAAGTATTTTTGATAATGATTGATAGTAACTGAAATAAGTATTGCGCTGGTTGCTTTGCCCTTGCTAAAGTCTATTCAATAAAACCAACATAATATAGTTAAAGTTGTGGACATTGATTTTATGTGTCTTTGATGGAAGTAAAAGTTAGATGTTAAGTGTGCATAATATCTTAAAGGTTCTTAAAGGTTACTCTAGCCTACCAAATTGAAACAGTCCCTTAGGGTTTACCAAAAGCACTTAAAATCAAACCTAGCACCAGACCAAGTGCCCAGATCATTTAGAGGAGAGCTGCCAAAACGGGTGTGGCTGATGACTGCATCTGACTCTGTTCATGTCAGGTGCCAAACCAGAGGAAGCAGGGTAGATGTTCGGATTCAGGCAGTTAGAAACTCACCACCAGCTGAAAATCCCTATTTAAATTTCCATTTTTTACACAACCTCTTGTAGGTTTAGGGATCTAATCCTTTAAATGGAGAGCTGGTCGAGTACCTCCTGGACAGCGGTAAAACTCAGGAACCAACAGACCAAACAACAGAACATAGTTGTGATATATTTCTCAGATACTGTGAGAATGAAGTGAAGGATTGTGGTCGTCCTCAATACTTTTCTTCAGGTTCTTATTGATCCAGAAAGGCAGCTGAATTGAACCTGTTGATAAAGTTCTACTGATTTCTACTCAGCCAACTTACCAGAGACGTTGAGCTGACATTCACCAAAATCCACACCATCATTTGTCCTCACATCACACAGGTACTGTCCTGAGTCCTCAGTCCTGAGTCTGGACACATGAAGTCTGAGTCGTCCGTCTCTGAGGACGTCTTTGTCCCACTGGACTCGTCCTACAAACTGTTGATCCCGAGACTCTGGGACCTCAACACCTCTACGTATTTCAAACAGGACTGAGACTTTATGATCAGTTTTCATCTCACAGAAGATATAAAGTGAGTTGGTGGAAGCTTCAGCTGTGGTTGTGAAGGTCCATTCAAGTGTGATGTCGTGGTTCTCCTCTGCCTGATAGGAGGTCTGTGTCACATTCACTACAAATGTTCCTGTTGAGGAGACAGAGAGGGAAAGTGAGGAGCAGACACACTGACAGCTTTAACATGGCAGCCTTTAAACTCCATCTCCATGTTTGTGTGGACAGTTTAGTGACGTCTCAGAGCTGCAGAGGCTCATCAACATCAGCTGTTTGCTCACATGTGGGCCACTTTAACTGCTTCATTGAATCACAGTGTCAGAAAGTGAAGCTGTAAACTGACCACAGACACAGTTGAGGCTGATGAGCAGCAGGATCCTGCAGATCATCTTCTCCCTGTGAGAGGAGACAGAGGTGAAGAGTCATGTGATCACAGTTCAGTCCTCACATGTAGCACAACCAACATCTACAGTCTGTCTTTAGTCTTCTAAACACTCCTCTGTCTTCATCATCCTCATCATCACACACAGGGACTTCCTGACTGCACACAGTCTGGATGCTAACGCTAAGCTGCTGTGTTGTTCTTCTGACACAAGATGGCGCCAGTGGTTAAAGTGTCCACCATCAGCAGGAAACATGACAACATGTGGATTCAGCTGCAGACAACAACATGTAGCTGCCACATGAAACACTGCAGAACCAGTGCTGCTGCTACACACACATGGAAGTTGTGTATCTGGAACATGGAGACATGTTGTCAGTGTTTAACACTGATACATTACAAACACATAGAAACAGTGTCTCCATATAAAGTCATGAGACAACAACTGCTAATCAACACAAACAGGCTCCTGTTGCTTTTGGCAGCTCTCAGTAACAACTTTGATGACTTTATGGTAAGAAGTGAACAAGTCCAGTTGAAATGTCAAGAAGAAGAAAGTTCAAACATCTGTGTAGATGAAGTTGGAGGGAAACATCAACACTGACTCTGTTTAGTTTCATCAATAAAGTTTTCTGTCTCAAGATTTATACAAGTAGAAATGATGTTTCTGGTAGAACATCCTTCACACAGCTGACTGATCCATCTGACTTCTACTAACATCAGTTCTTAGAACAGCTGCTGAAGTGTTCAGCCACAGTGGAAGAAGTCCTGAAGATCAGACAGAGTGAACCAGGTTAGAGGAGATTTCTCAGTCAGACATCAGAATATCAACATGGCTTTGAAAGTTGCAAGTGTTTATTCTCTATTGTAAGCTGGGTTCCTTTACAGTGTTCCCATAATATAATGTAGGTGTGATGACTGCAAACTTCAACTACAAGTTCTACAGAGGGAGGATGACTGCTCTGACTCCTCTGTCTGAAGAACAAGTAGTAGTATGAAGGAGGGGGCGGGGCTTGGCTCCTGATGTCATCAGACAGTAGTCATAGAGCACAGCCGAGATTTCCCAACCATACGAAACAGAACCAGGCATGTAGAAAAGTGATAACACCGTTTTTATCTGCTCTGACAAAAGCAACAGCATGCTGGTATGTTTGAGTGAAAAACATTGCATGAGGCCTCAGAAAGCTGCCGTCAGCTCCTTCAAAATCTTTATAATCTTAAAAATAATCTCAAACTCTCCTGAACACAGCAGCTCCTGAGCAGCTTCAGAGTGACACTAAAGTTCTATCAGTTAGCACTGTCAGCTGAATGAACAAGATTGTAGACAGCAGCAAACTGACTCTTTTACAAAGAAACACCTGAATGTTTGGTTTTCATGTTGAATTTAGAAGAAAACATCAGTGAGTCAGAATGTGTCGTCGTCTGCTTCACTGTCTGTTCCAGCAGCAGCTGAAGATAATATTGTGTACTGGAAGATTACAGATACTGTGTTTAGTCCAGTTAGTGGTTTATTAACTATTGTTGGTTCATACAGTATGTGTGATTATTATCATGTTGTGGTCTGAATAAATACAGTGTACGCACACACACACACACACACACACACACACACACACACACAGAATGTGCAGAGGTTAAGAAATAAAGCCTCTGTGAACAGAACATCTCTTCTCTGCAGTCCGGTTCTGTTCTGTATGTTCGGGTACACTACACTGCTGGTCACTGGAGTCACATTGTGTGGACAAGTCCATGAGTTTCACACACACACACACACACACACACACACACACACACACACACACACACACACACACACACACACACACACAGACCTACAGACACTGTGCCTCTTATTCACAGTAAGATCTCTGAGGAGCGACTCTGACTCACAATGATAATAACAGAATGATTTGTTTCCATGCGCTGTTTAAAAGTAGAAATGAAGCTGTTTCTGTGTAAAGTCCCTCACACACACTGATCCCAGTGACGACTGGTTCAACAGTGACAGTTCCTGTTGTCACATTATAGATGATGGAGGTTGTTTCAAGTAAAATAAACTTCATGGTCGGGACACAAACCATCAGTTTTAACTGATGAACGCAAACTCAACCAGTGAATGAGTTCAGAGTTTAATGTGATAGCAGTCAAAGCTGTGAAGCTCTCAGTCAGAGTCTCATTTCACCTTCATGGAGAAAAGATCCATCAGGATGTTCTGGAGGCTTTTTGTCAGCAGTAAACTGTCTGTATGCTTATCAGTGTTGGGAATAACAGTGTTAGAATAAACAGCGTTACTAACGGCTTTACTTTCTTTCAGTAACGGGTAATCTAACTAATTACTTTTATAGTGGAGTAATTCCATCACTAACTCAGTTACTTTTTGGGAGAAGTACTAGTAACTATAACTAATTACTTTTTAAAAGTAACGTGCCCAACACTGATGTTTATACATTATTAAAGTCACTGATGCTTTTAAAACAGTTCAAAAGATAAAAAGATCAAAATATATAAATATCTATACATGTTTAACTTTCAGTTAATCATTGTTGAAATCCTGGTTTGTTTCCACTGAGTTAAATAAAATGAATACATATATGAGTTTGTGAGTCTTCAGTCATTAGAGGATGAAGAATGAGAACAAGTCATCGTTGTGTGAGAGCACAAATGATGAACACAAACACACTGACTGACTGATTGATTGACTGACTGTGGTGAGGAGAAGAAAGTCGCTTGTTGCAGCTCGACTCTGAAGTTCTCACTCATGTACAGATCACAAACACAAAGACTGTCTTTGGACACTGTTAGAGCCATTTTTTGGTTTGTGTATTTTTTGTGTAATACCTGGATGTCACAGTAGGTGGCACTCTGCACTGTGGGGTGTAGAAAATGGATAAATCTGACTGCAGGTAATTACTCGGCAGGTGTGCTGCTGATTGGGGAAAGCACACAGTTTTTTGACCGTCGTCGTTGTCGTCGTCTTTTGTTTTATTGTGGCAAACGGAGCCCTTTGTTTGATTTGCATGCAGGTGACAGAGTTCATGTAAGTGAGTGCATAGTTAGGCTGAGGTCGCGTATTTGAGCGCAAAGCATGAATAAATATTTGGTGACAGCATACGACGCTCATGTTTGATTCATTCATCTGGACCCGGAAGACGACGCGTCAATTACTACATACCAGTACCCCTCAGTGGCTTAGGTTCGTTCTATTGTTTTAATTTGAGAAGAACAAGCCATACAGACACGATCATCCACTTTTTCACATCGACTTCAGTAAAGTTCCATTTTACACCCAACAAAAATATTAAATACAAATGTGGAGTTGATATTAATATCGAAGACATACATCAGAACAAGTGCTGTATCTTTGTCAACTAGACTAAATGCAAAATGTTTTACCTCTCTTCCAGGAGTCTTCAAGAAACACGTCTAGTTCGACGACTCAGTACTTCAATTCGTCTGTAACTTCTTATGTTGCAACCTTCATCATCCGCCTCAAACACACCAGTTTCACGGTCTCGCTGTAAAACCTGTCAAAACGGTCTGAAGAAAACAATGTCTCTACAGCATTTTCCACACGCGAGTTTTCAGTCCTATCAAAATCCAGGTTTCGCCATTATCACATCATATCTAGCTATCTACAGCTGCAATCAAAACAACCAGGCGGAACCAGGGTGATGCACAAAGAGCTTAGTGAAATACACATCTCACTGCTTCACTGTGTTCTGCTGTAAAGTTTCCGGCACAGCTTCAGAGTGAAACCAGAGTTAAAGAAAAACCACAGAAAAAGAAGCTGCAGATGTTTCTGTTCTCTCCACAGAACACAGTGCATGATGGGAAACACTCCACTTTTCTCCTCATGGAAACAAGTTTGATTTAACTCTGATGCTTCAGACACAGATCGATATATTAAAGAGGACGATGGAGGAGAGAATATAAACTATATTTCACAAATAGAAGTGTTGATCAGAGTAAAGCAGGAAGTTCTTCGTTGACGTTAAAGTGCAATAAAGTGATGTGAATATATGTGGAGGACAACAGGACCATCCGAACCTGAACATCCGGTCTGGAATCTTATAAAGCAGAATGGATTTGGCAAGAAAGTCAAAAACATATAAAATCCTGCTGTTTGTTAGACACCATGCTGTTTATCAGAGAGGGAAAGAACAGACAGTGAACTCATCGCTGCTTCCTCAATAACAGGACACTTCAGTCAGCTGTCATTCTACCAGGAACATCATGTCTGAATCAGGATCAAACCAAACACACACAAACACCAACAACGAGAGACAGAAAGACTGTCAGCTGTGCGCTCTATCTATATATTTGTATGTCTGAATCGTGATCAAACTAAACAGTCAGTGTCTGACCTGGGATCAGCACTGTTTCATCAATAAAACCTTCTCACTAAGATGTAGATAAGTAGACATGATGTTTCTGGTAGAATGTCCCTGGCCGACATAAATGTAAAAATGTTTTTGTCTAAAATAAATCACTGCACTTATAAGTTCAGTTGTTATAAACATATGAAGGGTGTTTTACTCACTTGGTGTCTCTCCTACAGTGCCCACTACAACTAAATACACATAGCCAGTTATGCAAATTAGGCGATTATGTCATTTAGCGACTTCAGGCAAATTTTAAGACATTGCATGATGGGAAACACTCCACTTTTCTCCTGATGGAAACAAGTTTGACCAAGTTTTGTCATGTTTGAATGTAACAACATGATTTGATTTAACATATAAATTAATTCCTCTATAATGTCAGCCGACTTAACAAGGAGGCACAAACAGGAAGCAGACATGATCTGACAGTGAGGAGGCCACAAACAAACATCTGAAGGTTTTTAATGTCGATTTTACAATAAAGCATCAACGATTCATGTGTGTCGTCTGTTTCTGGAGAAAATCACTGGACATTAAGAAAGTGATCAACTTTGCTACATTAAGAGAAACTGTATGAACTCTGAGAAACTCTAACATATTGTCAACAAAGTGGGTCTTCTTGTTAACTCGACTCACAACACAGTGGTAATAATTAATAGGTCAATTAAAATCATGTAATTACATTTAAAGATAAATAAACCTTCAGATCAAACTTGTTCCCATCATGCACTGTGTTCTGTGCAGACAAGAGAAACATCTCCAGCTTGTTTACAGCTTCCACATGAAGCAGTGGACTGAACTCACAACAGATCTGTTGTCAGTTCAATCCAGGTTGGATTTTTGTAGCATTTATCTCAACTGGTGAAGATCTCTTTCCAAGGGACTCCACACCATTAACATGCCCCAGCATGTCACACATCAGAGCAAAATGTCTTTCTCCAATGTGAGTCACAGCAACTTTATTTCACTTCGCAGACACACTGCTGTCATTACATCACTGTGTTCTGGTTCACAGTTTCCTGCACAGCTTCAGAGTGAAACCACAGTTTGTCTCCTCTTCATCTTCCTCTCGTATATATGGATCTGTGTGTGAAGCATCAGAATTAAATCATGAAGAAGCTGCAGATGTTTCTCTTCTCTCCACAGAACACAGTGCATGATGGGAAACACTCCACGTTTCTCCTCATGGAAACAAATTTGATCTTGAAGTTTTGTCTGTGTTTGAATGTATCACACAGCGATGCTGCTGTGTTCAGGAGAGTTTGAGAGTGATATATATATTAGTGATGTGTTTGTTGCAGTCCAGGTAAAGATTGAAGTCAGAGCTTTTAGCTGTAGTTATACAAAGGTATGTCAGTGATGTAAATAACACAAAAATACCAGGCAGGCTTTTTGGGCCTCATTTCTTCTCTGCAGGTCTGGTCCTGTTCTGAATACTCAGGTAAGTCGTTTTGCTCTCTTTATCTACTTTCTGATGACAGCAGGAGCCAAGCCCCCACTCCTTTATACTACTATGAGTTCTTCAGATTGAGGAAGAGATAGCAGTCCCTCCCTCCTCCCACACTCGATGTGTAGAACTTGCATTACTGAAAGTTTACAATCACAAGACCTACATTTATTATGGCAACACTGTGAAGGTACTTAGGTGTATGTAACTGTATGATTTTAATTGACCTATTCCATGATTACCATGTTAATGATGTTCAGTGGTTGATGTCCTCACATCTGATCCAGAGCAGGTTGTGAGCAGTAAAAAGTCCCTGAGGCTTCATGTCGTAGTTGTAGAAGATGTCTTCAGTGGACTGGAGGCCTTTCTGTCTGATGACTGAGCTGAACTACAACTGAGTCTTCCTGCAGTTTGCAGCTCGTTGTTCTCTTCTCAGTCTGGTTCTGACCTCTGTCTGTTCAGACCTGAAGCGGATCTTTAACTGGACCTGTCTGTCTGTTGAGTTGTGCTTTAGGGACGTTAACATCAGTGATGTTTGGACCTGCAGCAGTAACATGTTGGTTTATAAACCTGCAGTCTTCACCACTGTGATGTCACTAGTCATTAATGTGGCCTGTAAAGCAGTTTGTAAC
>CAEMYA010000367.1:53544-81377 GCA_903131615.1 Diplodus sargus
GAGGCTGATGAGCAGCAGGATCCTGCAGATCATCTTCTCCCTGTGAGAGGAGACAGAGGTGAAGAGTCATGTGATCACAGTTCAGTCTGCTGTGTTGTTCTTCTGACACAAGATGGCGCCAGTGGTTAAAGTGTCCACTATCAGCAGACAACATGTGGATTCAGCTGCAGACAACAACATGTAGCTGCCACATGAGACACTGCAGAACCAGTGCTGCTGCTACACACACACGGAAGTTGTGTTTCTCATTATAGTGAGCATGTTTGTTGAGTAGCTAAAGGGAGCACTTACTTTTTGTTTTGTTCTTGTGGCCGCTGAATGTGCGCAGTATCCTGTCGGTCGTTTATTACTCTTTGAACACTGAATATTAAATCCTGAGCATCAAACTAGTTGAATAAAGAAGCACATTTTAAAAACTTGAGCCTGACTTTAATCGGTTTTCTGATCTGCGTCGACGGTGAAACCATGTGCGTCACTCCCAGAAACACAAACACACAAGCTAGATCACACAACATGTTTTTAGTTACGCATCTGTTTGAGAGCGAGCTGTCCCACGTTGTGTCACCTGAAGTATTTAATTCTGATCTGGACGGAAGAACTGCTTCTCTTTCCAGCAACATGGGTCTGAAATGAGGAGGGGGAGATGTTGTTACGGCGTGTTATCATGAGGCCACAGGAGGGGTTGTTATCTCTTGTGGCGTCAGCTCAACTCTGCTGCGATGTTCGTTTTGGTGAAAGTGAAAGTGACAGTAAAGTTGGATCAGCTTTACTGGCTGCTAAACACACAGAAACATGTTTGTTTTCCACAGGGGAATAAATAAGCTGTTCTCAGAGGAAAATAAATAACACTGTTTGAAGAAGCACGGAATACTTTGTTAGTTACGTGTTCTACGTAATTCATCACAGACAGCTCCACTAACCAACTGCACAGCTGTCTGATTACTGATATCACCAGACTCCCTTAAAAAATCACGTGATTTAAAGAGTTATCGCATTCGGAGGAACTTCACAAATTTTATGAAACTACTCCGACACATTGTAAGTCACTGATGCTTTCTTGAAAATTCGGCATTAAATACAAACATTAAGATGTTTCTTTTCATGTAAAAAGTGCTTAAATTCATCCCGTCTGCTTCTGTGTCTGAAGAGTTTCGTTCCTCCTTTAAACAAATCCCAGTCTGGGATCATTAAAGTATTTCTATCTATCTATCTAAATCAACACCACACAGATTCTGTAGTAACAACATTGAAGATAAGAAGCTTCCTGTGAGCTACTACAATTACTACTACTACTCCTGTCAGTGTTCATAACACATCAGGACAGAGAGATCAATACATCCTGCTAGAGTCCAGACAATGATCAGAATATTACTACTACTACTACTACTAATAATAATAATAATAATAATAATAACATTAATAATAATTTACAGTGTGTTTTTCAACCAATATTAAAACCTATGGACTGAGGAAAATAAAAACAAGTGTACCATACTAAAAATAAGAAATGACATCAAATATAAGTCATTATAACACATGAGGTAAACACAAGACCGTTACATCTAATCCTATCGTAAACTCACTAACACTGTGTAGGCCTGTACATCCTGTACGTGTGCTTCATACTATCTAAACTGGATTTAATATTACATGAACTAAATGAACTTTTATTTGGTGTTGAGTTTATATAATATGAAACATTTCTACATTAAAATGTCTAAGATTACCTTTTTCATTTACTTTGTTGAGTTTTGAGCTAAAATTATCGTAAATGCTCCAAACAATGTTCAAACCCCCTAAAGTGGTTTCATTTATTCTCCAGACTTTTATTTAGAAACTACCTGATGGACTGATGGCAGCCACTGTCCAAGTAGTCTCACTCTGCCTTTTGAACATGCAACCAGTGCAGCAATGCCTGCTGAGCGTGGGGTTGAGCCCCCAGACTCCCCCATCGACCAAACTTTGGGCGACACGGCAAATTTGTGCAGCACTCGGCTGGTGGAGGAGGCCCTCAGCCAGGAGAGTGGAGGCTCCATCCAGAGGTTTTTGCTCAGATCTGGCACCACTTTGGGAGGGCAGTAGCCAACCTGTTTGCCTCCTGAGATGGCTCATTGTCCAATTTTTTTCTCTCTGGGGTGGGACAACCCACCACTAGGGACAGACCACTGGCTCACCAGTTGCCTCAAGGCCTGCTGTATGCCTTTCCCCCTTTCAGCCTTCTCCACCCCCTCTTATAGATGATCCGGCTCAAGAATGCGGCCTTGATCCTGGTGGCTCCAAATTGGCCCCATATGCCATGCTTCTCAGGGATTGCACCACTCCTGAACAGAATTCCTTGGGAGCTCACCATTTGGAGAGACCTGTTGTTGCAGCACGTGACGCTTTGTTTCACCCCTTCCCACATGGCCTGAAACTGTGGGAATGGCCGCTGAAAGGGCAGCGTTCCGGGCCCCAGGCTTACCAGATCCAGTCATGAAAAAATTTGGTGTCGGCAAGGGCACCAACAGCCCGTGCGGCATATGCCTTTCGTTGAGGCAAGTTAGCCTCTTGGTGCGAAGTCCATCAAGTGGACCCCCTCGTTTCCACATCACAGCATATCCTGCACTTGCTGCAAGAGCAGCTGGACCAGGGGTAATCCACCGCCACCCTCAGAGGCATGGTAGCTGTAATTAAGGCTTCACGAGTAGGGAACCATAGCCTGTCGGGACGCTGCTGCACCATGATGTCACAATTCTTTAAGGGCGACCATCAACAAACAGCATGCCCCCATGGGACTTGTGCTGGGGGGCACTCCAGCATGGTGGAGAGATAGTCTCTTCCCTCAGAGAACAAAGGTTACACCTGTAACCGAACGTTATATTCCTTTTGATCCCTCGAAATCAATGAGGAACACTGCTGACAGCTTATTGATGGAACAAGTTTATTGATGCAGAAAATGGTCAACCACCTTTTAAAAGTAATTTATCTATAAAAACATGAAATATAGAGAATATCAAGCATTTTTAATATGACAGAAGAAGCTTGTATATTAAGAGGATGTGTTTTTTACATAAAATACATCAAAAGTTATGAAGTTTTAATGCTTTTTAATCAGAAGCTACAAAAGAAACTGACTTTCAAGTGGCACTATCACCTTGTACAGAGTGTCCACACATAATATTTGTTCTGTGCAACAACAAACAACAACAAAGGTGTCAGAACATACCGGGTATAAACAACCAAACATGTCAATGATTATATGATGATCTAAACTCTTTA
This sequence comes from Diplodus sargus, assembly GCA_903131615.1. Lineage (NCBI taxonomy): Eukaryota > Metazoa > Chordata > Actinopteri > Spariformes > Sparidae > Diplodus > Diplodus sargus. The sequence goes on from CAEMYA010000367.1 coordinate 56,803, forward strand.
TACCAAATACAATAGAAGATTAAAACCGTATGATACAGTTGTTTTAAATGAGCTGCTGTTAGACTAACTTTACAAAATGTGGTGTGTTGTTTGTTCAGCACAGCTGCAAACAGTGATCACAGAGAAGCTGTCAAAGTACAGATGGAGTTTTCCATGTTGTCTTGGTTTGGTTGATACAGATTTCTTTACTGAGCTGAAAGAAACAGAAAGTCAACAAAAGGATTCAGGTTGACGTCACGATCAACATGTTTTATCATATTTCACTGTCCTGTCTTTCACTCTTTCTCTGTATCTGTGTGTATTTGAATAATTAAAGAACATGTAATGATAGAAGAAGAAGGTCTCACCCTTGGATGCTCTGTAGCAAAACAAAACCAGCAGAGGAATAACAAGAACGATTCCACAAACCAGCCCAACAATCAACAGCACAGGAAATGAAGAGCTGTCAGGCCTGGACACCGCTGGAATAAATAGGAAAATAATATTCATGTACGTTTATTTCTCAGTCAAAAACAAACAGTTTACAAAAAAATGCAAATATTGTTTTAATCCTACTCACCCTGAACTGACATCCAGCTCTGTGCTGACTCTTGTCCTGAGTGTTGACACTTGTAGAATCCTTCATCTGACTTTGACACTGCAGAGATATTTAACTCCCATCTGCTGTCATTTTGAATGACTTTCTCTTCGTGATAGAAAAACACAATGGAGTCAAATGTTTGACTTCTGAATTTGCAGCTCAGACTAAGAGAATGTCCTTCAGTCACAGGACGGGCAGGGCTCAGCAGGATCATATCTCCACCTGTTTAACAGTCAAAGAATACCAGGTTTCAGTCAGAGATCAGCAGGCTGAGGAACTTCAGAATGAGCTGATGTAGAGAGATGAGAAAAGACATACTGGGTTTTTTTCTTTTACACTGTTGTCACTGATTTAACAGTGATCATAAAATCTGACGTTTCATCTTCATACACCTTGTGTGTCTAATGTTCAAGAACCCTTTCAGTTGGCTGAATCTGTAAACTAACAGCTAAATATCACTAAATCCTTCACACTGGACTTTAAATGGTGATCATGGACCTAAAAACTGAAGAACAGATCAGCCACAAATCTATATTCTTTATTTATACATGGTTAAAATCACAGTGTGATTAAATACTCAACTATGTTTATGAAGTGAAAACCATTAATTACTGGAGAGATGATGAAGCAGAGTGTTGGGCAGAACTCTTAACATGTCAGTGTACTGTCCTCCTCAACACACAACTGGATGTTTGAAGTAATAGGTCAAAGAAAAACATAATGTAATGAAATCATACCCTGTACAGTGATGTTGACTGCGTTGGTGGACTCTCCTGATCCAGACTCACACCAGTATACTGCATCACTGGGCCAGTCAGTGTTAATGTTGCATGTTGATCCATTCATTGTCCCCCAGGTGGAGCAGTCGAACAGGTAGCTCTCCTCAGGTGATGACCTCATCACTGTCCACTCAGTAGAGTTTCCCTCACAGCTCAGTGAGACAGATTCAGAGGTGAAGTGTTGAGCTCTGTCAGGACTCACTGTGAGAGATGCTGATGAGTGAATATCTGAAAAACAACATGTGATAAGAGGTCAAACAGAGCACAGAGATCTTCAGATAGAAAATGCCTCCATTCAAATAGTCCTAAGCTTTGTTTTTACTGCAACAAAGTTCAGTATTTTGGTAAAAATATGATTTCTACCTTGACCTCTTGTTACAATTTTGAGTATATTTTAAAATGATAGACAACTAAGTGACTCCAGCTGCTGTAAGCAGAAAAAGAGCTTAAGTATCCAGACTAAAAGTACATTTTGTAAATGAGAGCAGAGTTTTAGCCAAGATATCATATCTGTCTTTTTGTGTGTTGTGTAAGTTTAGCTTGATGTTAGTGAGAGAGAAAAGATCATAAGACCAGTAAATTAACTTTTTTCAAGATACTGTTTGTTTCTCATCATTCAGAAACAAGATGAACAGAGCTGATATAACTTCTGTTTCTTAAGAGATAGAAACAAACCTGCAGACCAGGCATACATAGAGTAACTGGTATAAGATTGATACTCTGGATCTCCTCTTCCAGCTTTGCACTGATATTCTGCTGTGTGTGTCTGTCCATGAACAATGTAGGAATCCTGTTCAGTCCCATTGCTGCTGCCAGGTAGAAGCTCATAGCTGTAGTAGAAGTTGCCTGATGGACGAGGAACCCTCTTATACCAGTAGAACTTCCATCCTGCAGATGGATCTTCATCACTGCAGTTCAGAGTTACTGAGGCTCCAGCACTCAGCCATGATGAAGACACAGTGAAAACAGGCTGGGGTCCTGTTGGAACATTTTTAAATGAAAACATGTCTTGATAGTGGATCAGATACATTCTGCACAATCATTACATACTGAAGATTTATTTTAAATATATACATGCACAAAAACAGCCTTTTAATGAGCTGTATAATCTTCACTTTGAAAGAAATGTGATGTGACTTACTGTCTGATACTGTCAGTTTGATGGGATCACTCCAATCTGTTGAAGAATGCTGCGTATGTTTCTTTCTGCCCTTACACCTGTAGTCTCCACTGTGGGATTCAGTCACAAATTCAATACTGTGTTCATTTTGATCTGAAGGTTTTTCTGAGCTGGTTGTTCTCCATTCATACTCCCACTCAGTGTCTCCTCCATCTTTGATCTCACATCTGAGAGTGATCCTCTCTCCTCTGTATACTTCAGACCAGTTTGGCTGCAGAATCACAACAGCCTTGTTTCGACCTGTTCATGTTCAAGAATTCACAGAGAGGAAACAAAAGTGCACAGAAGCCCAGAGGGACAAGTGAGATTATTTTCTTCTGGTGCTCCAAGTTACACATTTTTATTTTTATTTTTTTCATGCATGTAAGACTGCAAAAATATTCATGATGGAAATTCAGTGTTTCTTTCTGTAATACTCATTTTGACCTCCAGAGGCAGAACTGCACCACTACTCATGTCCTGAATCACACATCACACATACACAGTGCAAAACATGTTTACATCAACATGGGTGAGTGACAGACTGTTGTAAGTGACTGTATCACACAACTATACACAGTGTTGGGCCATAATGAAGACTAAAAACTAAAAACTAAAGTATCATCACAGTCATTAAACTTATTGCAGTGTGAAGTCAGTGGCATCATGCAGAGCTACACTTTCCAAGTAGCTTCCCTGAACAACTGAGCACTAATCCAGTCATTTCATAACGTGCACTGAGTAAAATGACAGACATGGAAAAACACAGCTGTTAAAACAAGTGATCAAGAGTGATACAGCAGGTGACATACAGGACAAACACAATGAGTAAATATAGAAAAGATAACTAGTCACCTTCAGCATGTCCGTACAGGAGTGTAGTCAGCACTAAAATAAAAATTAAAACTTCATTAGACCAGAATCAAATACAAAATCCAGCTGGAGTTTCATCAGTGACAACTGATGTTTATCAATCAACAGTATCACACAGTTCTGTGATGATACAGAGCTACAGAGGTGGGAAACACATTTAAAAACCTCTTCAATATATAAAAGCCTGGTAAATAAGCAATACATGTAATTCCACAGCTATATACATAACACCTGTGATCATATACCGTTCATGCATTGTCCAGGTACGTGTGAGGTATCTGGATGGCAACACATTCTGATTTTTGAGTTTACATAGTTTAGATTTAACAATGACTAATTGTTTTTCCTTATGTGAGTGAAGGAATGTAGACAGAGTGGAGCTCACAGCTCCAAGGGTCCCGGAGTCATTCTTCAGCTGGGGGTGTGTTAAAGGTCAGCAGACCATAAAGTACTAAACTGAGTTTGGCCCCCACGCCAAATGGTGGGAAATGCCTATATGTTTATGTTCCCGTAGAAGGACATTTTGGGGAGAAGACCTACGGTTGACCGCAGCCTCGTTAGATGAGTTATGGGAGATGAGCACGAAGACAGGTCAGCTCCTCTTTTTGTCTATTGGATAATTCACCAAAGTGACCAATTAGGAGAAGTAGGTGTGTTCTGGAGAAGGGACTCTAAAAAAGGCCCCCAGAGGAAGAACAGGGGTGGTGGCACTTGGTAGATCTCCTACGATCGAAGGATTAATAGGATTTCTGATAGGGCAGAGGGCGAAGCATTTTGGCCTTGCTTTTGCCATAGATCATCAGAATGTGACCGATTCTGATTCGGACGCTGGCTTGAGATCTGTTTCAATAAAGATTGCTCTATCATTCTACCCAGCCTTGCCTCCGCAGAAATTCTTGTGTCATCAAACTAGACACCGATACCTTTTGATGAAGAGAGCCCAGAAACTACACGTGTGCATGAACTAGTGCGTAAGTAACCAGTTGAATAATAAACTTAACATAATCCTCCAATCTGAACCAAGACAAACAGCAACACAGTTCATGTCTACACAACTACTACACTGATATAAATACTGACAATCACATAGAAAGTCACAGGTGTACTCACAGAATAACCCGAGCACACCGAGCAGAGCGTGACCCATCTTCACATCCAGCACCGACACTGTCACTCTGGTTCTGATCCAACTTCCTACTTTGTATTGATAAAAATACAGCAGAGAAAAAAGAGAAGTTACATTTCCTAGAAATGTGCGAGCAGAGTTTTTTTATCAGCTTATTCTTCAGAGTGTCTGTCTGACTCTGTTCTTGCTTCACTTCAACATGAAGCTCAAACCACTCAGTGGTTCTGACCGCAGCAGATTTTGACAAGATTACATTTCCTGTCCACTATGAATAAATTATGAGCTCATCTCCCTCATAAAGGTTTGTTCCTCATCTTTACCTCATATACAACAAACATAAGATCATTGGATTCAATCATACTACATCACAATAACATTTTGTCAGCTAATCTGTACTTGTTATGCCATCCAACGGTTGTTCTAGTGAATGATGAGAGACAAAGAAACGGAGGGGAGCTGTGAGAGACGGCTTTCTGCTCTCTTCATGTTCACTTCTGTTAAAAAAAAAGGGATTTTATCTGAGCTCAGTCCTTTCCTGTGGGTGAAGTTGGGACACAACCACCATAAAGTGACGCATGCAATAGCTACGTGCTGGTCTCTAAAACGTGAAATTAAAAAGTAGCATTAACAGTGATTATTGCACATACATGAAAAATTATATTAATCATATCAGACCATATACTAACAATTTATTGTAGATATGTTTGTGCATCCACACTGCCTATGTTTTGTTGTGGGCTTGTGTTATGTGTACGCTATGTTACAGATACAATTTTCTTTAAAATACTACATAAGAAAATACTCACCAGAGTAAAAACGCTGTTTTCTTGTTTGACTTCAGAAAATAAAGAATTTCTTGAAAAATTGCCCGAAGATAGTGTATGGACAGACCACCTGTCAATCAACCTGTCCTGACCCGCCCACCCTGCGCTGACTCTGCCCATCACTCACTGTGCATGTCCGGAGTCTCTTCCCCCCACTGCGGCAGCCATATATGGACAAGACTAACATGAGAGAGAAAGTACCGACACACTTTTCATTAGCAGCTGTAGCTACAGCAGCTTGTACTGACAAACAGAGCAAGAAAAGAAAGACGAACTGGAGAAGCTACAGACAAAAAGACGTTGGTGGCTCAAGAGCTGAAACCAGAGTCAACGTTGGAGTAACTGTTCAAAGATGGCGACTGTTGACGGACTGACGACGGATGCCATGTTAGCTGTTTCTCTGTTAGACAGGTAATGAGCTGGTTTGTTTTAGTTGTGGAAATGTTGTTATTGTTAATTTTATTACTCAGCATTATGTAGTCAACGTAGCTAACATTAGCTCCCTATGTTACTGTCGTGTGTATTAACCCAACACTAACATGTTAGCACCGTAAGCTTGTAGCTAACGTTAGCTAGCTAGCTATGATAGAATGCAGCCCTACGAAACGTATTTACATGTGACGTCACCGTTTGCACGCAGACCAACGTTCACACGTACTGTGGATCTGATCCATACAGCAGTGTTCACACATGCACTGCAACTCTGGACTGTTTGGACATTATCCAGACGAGCTGTATGTGAAAGGCCATTTTTAATTCTTCTGTGCTATACTTGTGAAAGGTCAAGTCCACTGTTCAGAGGTCATGTGGAGATTGCATATATCTGTTAATATGCTTTGTATTGTATTTGTAAGCTGATGTCTAGATGGTATTTATGTGACCAGGGGCAGGCTGGGGTTGAAATTCAGTGTGGGAGCTTCGTTTAGAGAGGCCTTTTATCCGATCGCATGATGAACGCAAGTCCATCCATCCATCCATCCATCTTCTTCCGCTTTATCCAGGGCCAGGTCGCCGGGGCCAGCTGCCTGAGCAGGGACACCCAGACTTCCCTCTCCCCGGACACTTCCTCCAGCTCTTCCGGGAGGATCCCAAGGCGTACCTAGGCCAGCCGAGCGCCATAGTCACTCCAGCGTGTCCTGGGTCTTCCTCTGGGTCTCCTCCTGGCGGGACATGCCAGGAACACCTCCCGAGGGAGGCGGCCCGGAGGCATCCGATACAGATGCCTGAGCCACCTCAGCTGGCTCCTCTCGATATGGAGGAGCAGCGGCTCTACTCCAACTCCTCCTGGGTGACAGAGCTCCTCACCCTAACTCTAAGGGAGCGCCCGCCACCCTGCGGAGGAAACTCATTTCGGCTGCTTGTATCCGGGATCTTTCTTTCGGTCATGACCCAAAGTTCATGGCCATAGGTGAGGGTAGGAACATAGATTGACCGGTAATCTAGAGCTTCGCCTTTTGGCTCAGCTCTCTCTTCACCACAACAGACTGATACAACAAGTGCATTACTGCGGCTGCTGCACCGATCCGCCTGTCAATTTCGCGCTCCATCCTTCCCTCACTTGTGAACAAGACCCCAAGATACTTCAACTCCACTAGAAGCAGGAGCTCTCCCCCAACCCGGAGGGAGCAAGCCACCTTTTTCCAGTCGAGAACCATGACCTTGGACTTGGAGGTGCTGATTCTCGGAGGTCCTGGCTCGAAGGACCCAACAAGACCACATCATCTGCAAAAAGCAGAGATGAAATCCAATGGATCTCGAACCAGACCCCCTCCGGCCCCTGGCTGCGCCTAGAAATTCTGTCCATAAAAATAATGAACAGAACAGACAAAGGCAGCCCTGCCGGAGTCCAACATGAACTGGGAACAGCTCTAACTTACTGCGGGCAATGCGAGCCAAGCTCCTGCTCCGTTCGTACTGGGACCATACAGCCTTTAGCAGAGGGCCTCCGACCCCGCACTCAAGGAACACCTCCCACAGAATGCCAGGAGGGACACAGTCGAATGCCTTCTCCAAGTCCACAAAACACGTGGACTGGTTGGGCAAACTCCCATGAACCCTCGAGCACCCTGCGGACGATATAGAGCTGGTCCAGTGTTCCATGGCCAGGACGAAAATCGCATTGTTCCTCCTCAATCTGAGGTTTCGACTATTTGACGAATTCTCCTCTCCAGTACCCTGGAATAGACTTCCCCAGGGAGGCTGAGGTGTGTGATCCCTCATTAGCTGGAACACACCCTCTGGTCCCCCTTTTTGAATAGGGGGACCACCACCCCGGTCTGCCAGTCCAGAGGCACTGTCCCCGACTGCCACGCGATGCTCCAGTCGATCATTGACCTCCATCCTAGGGCATCCTGATGCCACATGCACAAATGGACACTCTGATGCTTGATCATGGTGTTTGTTATTGACAAACTGTGACTAGCACAGAAGTCCAGTAACAAAACACCACTCGGGTTCAGATCGGGAGGCCGTTCCTCCCAGTCACACCCCTCCAAGTAATGCTGCTGCTGCCCACGTGAGCATTGAAGTCCCCCAGTAGAACGACGGATATACAGAACTCGAGCTGTGACACTAAGGTCAGACTGGTGCCATGTTTGACATATTCCTCACCAAAAGAAACATAACAGCCATGTTACATAACTTGTTAACATATAAGAGATGCAGGTTGTGTATGGAGTGCAGAGAGAAATGAAAACTCCACCGGAGCACCATGGATGCTTTTCATCTCATTCAGTATATGAGTAGTGGTGCAGGTGAGCCTCTTGTGGTCACAATGAGTATTACAGAAAGAAACGCTTGTCACTTGGTCTGACGGTGTGTTGAGGAGTGCAGACTAGTGGAGAATTATTATTATAATTAATTAATTAATAATTATAATTATTATCTCATATTAGACAAAGTGGTAAATCCAGGAGAGGGAGAATATCTAAGTTTAGCTAACTTTTCCAGCTGAAAATGTCTCAACTCAACTCAACTCAACTTTATTTATAAAGTGTTTTAAGCAGCCATAGCTGGGACAAAGTGCTGTACATGAAAAGAAATAGAACATAAAACATAAAAACAAAGGAGACAAAATAAAAACAATAAAACAATAAAAATGTTAAAACAATAAAAACAATAAAACACTAAAACAAGAGCAGAGTCTCATGCTGGGTTGAAAGCCGAAGAATAAAAATGGGTTTTAAGATGAGTTTTAAAAATGGACAGTGAGGGGGCTTGTCTGATATGGAGCGGGAGGACGTTCCAAAGTTTGTGACCGGCAATGGAAAAAGCTCTTTCCCCTCTGAGCTTCCGCTTAGACCTCGGTACCTCCAGGAGCAGCTGGTCAGCTGAACTGAGACACTCGAGCAGGAGCGTAGGGATGGAGCAGCTCAGAGAGGTAAGGCAGGGCGACACCATTTAAAGATTTAAAAACAAATAAAAGAATCTTAAAATGAACTCTAAAATGCACAGGCAGCCAGTGGAGGGAGGCCAGAATGGGAGTAATGTGCTCCCTCTTGAGTGCTCCCGTTAAGCAGCGTTCTGCCACCCTGCTTTACTCGATTCAACTTCTACCACAAGAGAAAAAAACACGTCTGAGGTGTGAAGGGTGACCCTGTCTAATTCATGCTATCAGAGCATCACGTCATTATGTGTGAAACTTAACTAGAAACATATTTCAGTCATACTGATGAGAACTGGCTTCACGTGTTCTTCTCACTCTAAGACACACCACAATTTATTTTAGCATTTTGTTCATGATATTTCATATATATAATATTTCATTTCATATCTGGAGTCATTGTAGTAACATGAGGCATAAAGACAGTCATCTCAGTTTACCGATATCTTTACTCCATCTTATCAGGCTGCAGCTCACAGGACAAGTCACGTCTTACAGATTAAAAGTTGTTTAATTCTTTAATTGAATACAAAAACACTATTGTAATATGATTGAATCCAATTATCTTATGTTTCTTGGATGTGAGATGAAGATGAACAAACCACTCATTTTCAATGGACAGGAAATGCTTTCATGTCAAAAGTATGCTGCGGTCATCACCCCCCTATTGGTTTGAGCATTGTGTGAATGTGAAGCAACAACAGTGTCAGACAGACACTCTGAAGCAGAGACGTGCACATGAATATAGAGGGTCAGGGGCTCAAAGTCAGAATAGGGCAGTACGTGCGCGCTATGAAGAACATTTTCCGGGCCTTAATAACACAATATGTAGATAAATTAATGTATAATTAATAAATAAAGTACTTATAGAAAGCTTACTACTTAGCTTTGTATCCTGTGTAGCTATGAGTGATATGCAATTATTGTCAACATGAGTTTATTCACATAATCATAATACTGAGGTTTGGAAGACATGCAATTCAGCTGCAATTCTTAAAAAGCAATGCAACACTGGTTTATTATAAGGCTATTTATTGGAGGGCAAGTGCAAACTAGAAATACAGGCTACACATCTAAAAATGTGACAAAACCAAGAAATGACTGCAGTGGCTGTAAGTAGGAACAACAATGTTCACAACAGCAAAGTCACAGTAAATTCAATATCTGGAAGAAGTTGAAGATGTGTGGCAGATAAACAGCAGACACAGACAGCTGTCAGATTAGATTCTTAACTCGCATTAACAAGCAGTTAGCTTAACAAGCACAAATGGACACTCTTCTGAAATGTGACTCATATTTAAGCACAATGAATAAGTGAAAGGCGACTTGTTAGCCCCCACAATAAAGTTATGTTAATGGTTTATAACTCACAAAGGTTCAGGTCGCTCCACTGTCACGTCTCATCTATGTGCGTGGTGGAGTTCTCCATGAGGCGGCAGCGGCTTCTCTCTCTCTCTCTCTCTCTCTCTCTCTCTCTCTCTCTGTCTTCAAAATAAGAGGTTTACAATGCACCCCATTGGAGTTTAGAACTGGGTTCTTAGCAGGGGGGCTTTTAATTTGAAAGTAGCGACCGTTCGTAGAGAGAGACAGAGCGGAGCAGCAGCAGACAGAGAAGCGGCTTCAGAGTTAGGGTTAGGGTAGATAAAGTACGGTAGATAACAGTGGCGTTTTTATACCGCCGTTTTTTTGACATCCCTTTGCAAAACTGGATTTTATTTATTCATTTAAAAAACACACAAAAAGGGCTCAAGCACCCTTTGGGCCTTATGTGTGCACGTGTCTGCTCTGGAGAAGAAGCTGATGGAAATCTCTGCTCTCACATTTCTAAGAAATGTAACTTCTCTTTTCTCTCTGCTGCATATTAATCAATACAAAGTAGGAAGTTTGATCAGAACCAGAGTGACAGTGTCGGTGCTGGATGTGAAGATGGGTCACGCTCTGCTCGGCAGGCATGGACTGCCATCTGGCACTGGGCAATGCCCGGTGGGCTGACGCACAATTTTGGGCTGGGCTGTCAAAATTTAATCAATAAAGTACATTATAAATCATCGCGACGGCCCATTGGTTGATTTTCTTGAAGGACATTGGGATAATCCAATGAAATCTCTCAGCCCTCCTTTTTTTTTTTTTTTATAACATTTTTCTAAGAGCACAATTTGGAGGGGGCGGCCCATTGGTCCATCTTCACTATAGACAGTGAACTGAACCAATCAGGATATAATACAAAAGCGGCCCCACTCGTTCCGTGCGCTGTCACCTGTAACTTCTGCTAGTTTCACAGTGTTGAGCGCGAGGAGTGGCAACATGGAGCGACCAAAGACAAAGAAATTAGGTGCGGAGAAGTTGCGTGCTAAGAGAAAAATCCCACTGTGCTGCAAAATGTGCAAAGATCACAGACATGTTCACTGGAGGGGCTGCTGCAGCCTCCACTTCCTCTGTGACAGCAATGAACCAACAGCAGCGGGCAGGAGAGGAGCAGCAGAGATGGTGCTGACTGACAGGGACAGTGTAGTACAGTCCTGCTTCTTTCAACTACGCTCCGTTTCTAGAATAAAACATATGCTCTCATCTCCCGATCTGGAAAAAGTAATTCATGCATTCATCTTTTCCAGATTAGACTACTGCAACTCCCTTCTCTCCGGCATCAATCAAAAATCTCTCTCTTGCCTCCAACTGGTTCAGAATTCAGCAGCTAGGCTTCTAACAGGTTTTAACAGACGTCAACACATCACTCCAATTTTAGCTTCCATCCATTGGCTCCCTGTCTGTTTTAGAATTGATTTTAAGATTTTACTGATCACTTTTAAAGCTCGCTTAGGTCTGGCTCCAAGCTATATTACAGATATTTTAATTCCCTATGAGCCAGCTCGCAGCCTTAGATCCTCAGGCGGGGCCCCCCTAACCGTTCCAAAATCGAGACTAAAAACTAAAGGGGACCGTGCCTTCGCCATCAGGGCCCCTCGACTTTGGAATGCCCTGCCTGAGGAGATAAGGCTTGCAGGATCGGTAAATTCTTTTAAATCACTTCTTAAAACTCACTTTTATAGACTTGCCTTTATGTGATGTGGTCCTTGTATGTTTATTTTTACTCCAACTGTCTTTGAGTTTTGTTTTTGGGTTATTTTATTTATTTCATTTATTATATTTCTGTTATTTTGCCAACTTTATTTATTTTCATCTCTTTTATCTTACCCACTTTACCACTTTTGAATCATTACCTCTGTTACTTCAACCATTTCTTGTGAGCGATTCTATTGCCCTTTGTATTTGTAAATTGTATCCTTGCTTTGTCTGTCAAAGCACTTTGTAAACCCTGTTTTTAAAAGTGCTATGGAAATAAAAGTTTATTATTATTATTATTATTAACCAGTAAGCAGGTAGTAACGTTAATACGGGGACTGTGAGGTGATGGAGGTAACGGTATCTCTATTAGGCCTACATGTAGAGTTCTCAACGGGTCGGACCGGCCAGGCAAGCCCGACCGGACCCGCGAGCGGACAATTGTGTCGTGCTGCGTCGGGTTCGGGCTTAAAAACCCGCGGGCCGGGCCGGGTCTGGTTGTAATTTTCAGGCCCATTTAGAACCCTTATTACATGAGAATGATGAGCAATGGCGATTGATTAGTATCAATATTAATCAGTGTTGGGGGTAACGTGTTACAAAAGTAACGCATTACCGTAATATATTACGTCTAGGCAGTAACGGAGTAATATAACGCGTTATTAACTATATTTTGGTAAAGTTATTTCAGTTACTGAGTCCGGTAACGCGCTACAATCCGAGCTGTTGCACAGGCGGAGGTTTCGAAAAAACGACCCAGGCGCAACAGCCGTAAATAAAGCAGAGAAGAAGACGGTTTTCATGTCAACAGAAGAAGAAGAAGAAGAAGAAGGCGGTTTGGTTTGGAGATGGCAAGATGGCAACAACAGCGGATAATTCAACGTTTTCTAAGTGGTTATACTCGCACTATTTGGAATTTGTCAAAGAAATGGATAAGAACCTCATAGTAAGGTGCACTATGTACTGGTGGGAGGCCGAGGGAACTGTCCATGGCTAAAAGTAGTACAAGTAACCTGAAGAAACACCTGGAGAGAGTGCACAGCAACCTTAAGCTAGCGGCTAAATGACCTCTTGCTGGCAAACAGGTGGAAGATGACGGCACGAGCAAATCTAAACCACGAAAGTTGGATTTCTCCAGACCAGAGGTCAAGATGCTTGACCCAGGCGAAGTGAGAAGGCTGGTGGCTGACTATGTCGTGGAGGATGCGCTGCCTCCTTCTACAGTTGAGTCACCGGCCTTTCAAAAGCTTGTCAGCAAAATCCCAGTTCGATCAAGTGACAAGGTAAAAACAAATCTAATGATATAGTCCTATTCTTAAGGTATAAACACATTTCCACAGATAGTTCATTTGAAATGAGAAACTACAGGTCGTGTGAGAGGTGATTACATAACTAAAAAATGTTTTAATTTGTTAAGTCAATTGTGTTTGCAGAGGGATTTTGATGGCTGTTGTTGTCACATCATCTCAGAATACTTTTACAGTTAAGTAAAACGATAAATAATACATCTCCATGTTTTACAATATTCATAAATGAGACTGTGGGTGGTAATGAACAAAGCCCTCACTAAAAAAAATATGGATAGAAATATATAAAGTTATGAGTCACTAGAGATTTGTGTCTCAGTGTCTGAGGAAAAATCAGGGATAGAAAAAGAGTTTGTGTCATGTCGTGTAAAGGTTTTGGTTGTTTAATTATTCTATATCATTACATTATTGTAATTCAGCTATTCATGGTAACCACTACTTGCAGATGCTATATAGACCTCATTACACTTTAATGTTGTCCCCCCATATTTATGAGGAACTACAGTTAATTGAGGACTATTCACCATGAGAAAATATTGCGCGCCTTCATTTTGTAATGCATTGTCCCAAATGTTTATTCTAGCGAAAGTAACTAAAAAGTAATGAGTAACTTATTACTCTACACATAAGGTAATATTGTAAAGAAACGTATTACTTTCAAATGCAAGTAACTAGTAATATGAAATATATTACATTTTATAAGTAACTTGCCCACCACTGATATTAATTGGTATTGCATACTTCCCAAAATCTGGCAGCCACAGCACCTTATTCTGATAAAATAGCAAACGGTCAAGGCTGAGAAGTGTTGGATGAGCAGCAAATGTCAAAGACAGTGTCAAATGCTTTTAAGACAAGTTGCTTTGCATGAGTTCATAAAGCAGCCCTGTTTTTAGCCTGATACAAATGCATGTTATAGCTTCTTAAAGGAGGGAGAGAATTGAGCTGCTATATCAGGGAAATTCAGAAAATACATATTAGAGATGGTTTTGTGGCGAGCGTAGGGAGGACACAAGACACAACAATGTCAGATTGCCTGTGTACAGGAGGGTAGTAGGGCTAACGGGATCCCACTCGTTGCCTACTGACTGCAACAACGCCACCTTGGGACTTTCACCCAAAGATTTAACTCCGTCAATTGATCTCAGGACACGCAAGTAAGTTAACTCATTAGGCATGAGAAGTGGTTCACAGTTAAATACACTTTATTATTGAATATTAAACAATGCAGCATCCACACCATTGTAAAAGAGACTATTCAAAGCTGAGGCTCATTGGTGTGGAGAAACTAGTGTGCGAAGGGAGTCCAAACTAAATATCATAAGTCACCCATGCACGTGACAATCACACACTCACACACACTTTGTGAATAACCAAAAATCCCAGGGGAGGACAGCACACAGGGAGGGAAGGGACACCGCCACCCAAGTCACCAGCACCACCACCACCGGCCTCTGCAAAGAAAGGGAACAACAAGAGAATAGTCACACAGTGAAACAAAACTAGTGTAAAATGGAAAATGGAAACTGGGCAAATTATAATCAAAACAAAATATCTACTGCCCAGAATAAACCAGCTATAAGGAAAAGAAAAGAGAGCAAATAGCATGAATTGTATGTAAAAACTAAACACCACCTATCCTAAACAAATGAATTATACTAGTTAATTAAATCAAATTAACCAAAAGGATATCAAAAGTCAAGACAGGGGTGATAACGAAAACAAACTAACAAAATAAACCAAATTAAGGTGTCAAAATGAAACTAGACACATGGCCATGAAGGCACCCTTAGAACAACAATGGCTTAGCAGCGAAACAGCTGCAAAGCAGCGGTAACGCAGCAACTCAAAGCTGCGACACAGCAGCCGACAGAGCAGCGATCGTGACGTTTCTCAGGTCACACAGCTAGCTCGGCCCAATGGCTGTATCTCATCTACGGAAACAAAATTAACAATATTAAAATGGGCCTACAATACTGGTTTCAAATGCCGCAGTAAAACCACAACATGCCTTTTGCCGGATCGGATACACTCACACGTTGGTTAGAGAAGGAGAGACCTACGCGGCTACCGGCATTTTACCTGCAACCATGTGAGCGTTAGCTTTAAAAAGGTATCAATCAAGATTCTGCAGACAGAGAGGACACTGTCAGGCAACCCAAAGGGACCAACGTACACCAAGAAGCGGGGCACATGTCAGCTCAGCTGCTCTGCAGTACAACATTCATGTGCCATAAAAATCAAGAAAGGGATTAACATCTGAAAACGTGGAGAAGACGAGCAGCGTACAGTCTTACCTGCCCAGAGCCAAAACTTCCGGACCGGAAGTGGCGCGTCAGACAGGAGCGCAAAGAGAAAGCGCCAGGGAGAGCTGCCGCCTTTTTACCCCGTTCCCCCTACCGTGAGTGGCTACCACTGGTGTTCAATTAGGGACCGGGATACAAAAGCTTCATGCTGCTACAATTTCAATAAAAAGGATAAAAGAATCAATTGAACTACACAGAGCAGACAAAAGTGGTGGAGTTAACAATAGACGCTTAACTTGTGCGATTTAGGATGTTGTTGATACATTCTGCTTGAAATAGAATATACCTATAGGTAGAACTATGTGTTGAGTAAATGTACTTATTTGCTTTCCACAATGATTATTTGATAGACTTTTAAAGTCAGCAGGGGTGTAACATAGTTGTTCATAGGATTGAAAGGGTTTGTGAGCGTTTTTTCCAGTCAAGTGAATAAACATGTGAACACTAGTAAAATACATTCCTTCGGGGAACACATACATAAATTACTAGTTGGTTGTGGTCCGCTAATTGTAAGGGGCCGGTCTAAGCCAAAAATGCCAGGGCAGATTTGTTGTCCCAGTCCAGCCCTGTTCAGACTGTAGTGACATCTTCCACAGCTGATCAAATGGATAAAAGCCAGAATAACATGTCAGAAAGCATCTTCACATCTTGAGTAACCCAGTACCTTTTTTTGTTGTGTTGTTCTTCCAGGCCTGTGAGGAGAGAGGAGAGGAGGAAGAAGAAACTGGTCGACAGCATTTCATTCAACTGCTGTGGAAATACGAGACATGTTCAGTATTCTGTACAGTTTATTTGTTGGCAGATTATGTAAAATCATGGCTTCATATGGATTTTAACTACTGAAGCAAAATCCCTCTTTTCTTCACGCACTTTTCATTTTTACAGTTTGTTGTCACCTTTTGTTTTTGTTAAGTTTTGTTGGAAACACTGAATACAAGTTTGATACAAGATGTTTGAGCTTGTGTCGCAAGGTTCCAGCTTTAAAGTCAGTGTCTTTGTTCAGTGCTAGATCCAGGATAGATCCGTGTGTGATTGGACAACACAGATCAGACGATCTCTCTCTAGAAGTTTTACTTCTGAGGACAAACTTTCAAACTGTCTTATCATTTAATGAGGCTTTTCAAACAGTATTTTCAATATTATAATTACTTGCTGACAATTTGTATTTGTCATACGAGAAACTGATGGAATGAAAACACATCTCTTGTTCATCTCTCTGTATTCTAGTCACCAA
The DNA here is from genome assembly GCA_903131615.1 of Diplodus sargus. Taxonomy (NCBI): domain Eukaryota; kingdom Metazoa; phylum Chordata; class Actinopteri; order Spariformes; family Sparidae; genus Diplodus; species Diplodus sargus. Next base: position 73,433 of record CAEMYA010000367.1, read on the forward strand.
CATGGCCTGAAAATACATTTGTAACTGTTTTTATCTGTAGTATTATTTTGTATTACTATGTTGATGATTTACTTAGTTCTTGACAGCTTTTGGTATTAAAAGATTTAAAAAAAAGAATATCTCTTATGAACAGATTTATCTATAGTATGTACAGACATCATCAACAGTGAACTAGTGATGGCAATGTGTGTGCATTGTAACAACGTCTATTAGAAGGCACAGAGGTTATAATGATTAACTCATCTAAAAAGTCTTGGCTGCAGGACTACAAACAATATATGTCATGTTTTATAAGACTCTTTAATATAGTCCAAGATATTGTCGGCTGTCATTAAGGTGAAGAAACAAAGAGCAACACACTTTTTATGTTTCACTGATCCTCCTCTTCCTGCACAGACTGTAAGTAAATCAAAGTGAAGCTCACAGCTGATGATGTTGTTGGTAACCACTGGAGCCCCCTGCTGGCTTTCATCAGACATTGCACAGCAAGAACAGCATTGTCCAACAATGTTATCCCAACATTCTCCTGCAACCACCAGCACCTTTTTTTCAAAGACTGGTACCGTTGAACTGGGCTTAGATAGCATAGCATAGCTGGGCTAAGCACAGGACTTTAAACTCTGGTTGATGTAATGCAAATGTGTTCAATTTATGTGTTTGTTCACTGTTAGTGTTTTATGGTGATCTCAGGTCAGGTTATTTGTAGTTTGCTTTCCTAGAAGGCTAATTCGACGTTAGTCGAATGTTGCTTCACACAGACTCAGAGTCTCTGCATGCACGCATACTCACACACACACCTGTATATAGTACATATTAGTTAGATTGTGTGTTTTCATCTTTGTGTTAAATAAAAGACTTTTGAACCTTCTTGCTGTCTATTTATTATTGTACAAGTGAATGTTGCCAACCTCTATACTGTCAAGAATTTCAAAATCCTTCAACCATTACTAGCTGTTATGGTAAATTTGGTTGTAGTTATTAAGTTAATTATTAATCAGTTACAAACAGTTTAGTACCTTTTATGAGACTGAATTATTGAATTGACTATCTTTTCCCTTCTTCAAGGGTGGTGCCCTGAGGTGATCTAATGTAAATTGGATCATATTATTTATCATAATTAATTATCATAAATAGCCAAATTTAACCTAAAAATCCCTTTTAATGTTGCATAAACACTACTTAAAGGTCCCATATCATGCAGTTTTTCATCAATTTCTCACAACTGTCAGAGGTCCAACAACTCTGTATTTGATATGTATTGCCCCAAACCCATCCGTGGTCCTGAATTGCAGCTGTCTCAAAGTCACTCTACCGAGCTCTCCTGAGAGCAGGCTGTTTCTGTGCCTGCACCTTTAAATGTTAAAGAGCTCCGTCTGTCAATGCCTACTTGGCGAGCCTTGCCTGCTGTCACTCTCAGGGAGAGGATGCCCCTTGCGTTAGCAGTAGCATGTGCTAATGTTTACGGTAGATGTATCGCTATGGCTCGCGGGGATTTTTTCATTCAACCATACCAGTTTGACCCAGAATTAGACCCAGAAGGAGAGGCTCCTGAAGAAATACAGACTCTATGGCTGCAGCAAGACGTTTCAGAATGGTTAGTGTGTCTGAATAATGTTAGTTTGTTCTATAGTTTGTTACAGTTATTATCATGTAGCTAGCCTGTAGGAGCGCTGTTTTACCAGTGGGTGGGCTGCCGAGACGATGCAGGAATCACTTGTGTTCCTCATTCTGGGAGTTGGCAGGCTCAGGGAGGACCAGCTTATAAATGTAGAGACCAGAGAAAACGTGTTTTTCCTAATATGGGACCTTTAATTGTGCCTCGTGTAATGCAGACCCAATGATAACGGTGCCCCGTATGAGACGTCTACATAATGGTACCCCGTGAGAGGCAATGTACTGTTGGCAATCATTCCTACATGGGCAATATTCATTGCATGATTTGGACAGTGCCAAAATGTTTTCATTTAAAAAATCATTTTCCAACAGAACCCCTTCCTGTCCTCACTGTGTCTCCATCATGGCTGAGTGCTGGAGCCTCAGTAACTGTGAACTGCAGTGTTGAAGATCCATCTGCAGGATGGAAGTTCTACTGGTATAAGACAGTTCCTCATCCAACGGACAATTTCTACTCCTACAGATTTGGGCCGCTACCTGGCAGCAGCAGTGGGACTGAACAGGATTTCTACATTGTTCATGGACAGACATACACAGCAGGATTTATGTGCAGAGCTGAAAGAGGAGATCCAGAGTATTCCTCTTATGACAGTTTCCCTAAGTTTGTCTGGTCTGCAGGTCAGTTTGTTTCTTTCTCTTAAGAAACAGATGTTATATCAGCTCTGTTCATCTTGTTTCTAAATGATGAGAAACAAACAGTATCTTGAAAAAAGAAGAAAATTAATTTACTGTGGTCTTATGATCTTGTCTCTCTCACTAACATCAAGCTGAACTTCATGCTTTCCACCTTACTGGGTGGAATTTACTTGTTTCCTTCTGTCCTCACTCTTTAACGCAACACACAAAAAGGCAGATATGTTAGATAAGATATGTTATCTTGGCTAAAACTCTGCTCTCACTGCTCTTCTTCTGCTTACAGCAGCTGTAGTCACATGGTTGTCTATCATTTAAAATGTACTCACAATTGTAGTAAGAGGTCAAAGTAGAAATCATAATTATACCAAAATACTGAACTTTGCATTTTCTATCTGAAGACTTCTGTGCTCTGTTTAACTGCTTATCACATGTTGTTTTTCAGATATTCCATCATCAGCATCTCTCACAGTGAGTCCTGATAGCGCTCAACACTTCACCTCTGACTCTGTCTCACTGAGCTGTGAGGGAAGCTCTACTAAGTGGACAGTGAGGAGGTCATCAACTGAGGAGAGATACCCTTTCGACTGCACCACCTGGGGGACAATGAATAGATCAACATGCAACATAAACACTGACAATACCAGTGATGCAGTGTACTGGTGTGAGTCTGATTCAGGAGAGTTCAACAACGCAGTCAACATCACTATACAGGGTATGATTTTATTACATTATGTTTTTCTTTGACTTATTACTTCAAACATCCCGTTGTGTGTTGAGGAGGACAGCACACTGCTGTTTTCAACTGAGGACAGCCACTGGTCAGCCTGCTCCACCTGGGGGACAATGACTGGATCAACATGCAACATAAACACTGACTGGCCCAGTGATGCAGTATACTGGTGTCAGTCCGGATCAGGAGAGTTCAGCAACGCAGTCAACATCACTGTACAGGGTATGATTTCGTTACATTATGTTTTTCTTTGACTTATTACTTATAAAGAAACCCAGAAAATAGGGACATCACATGTAAGAGAGGTTCTTGGCCAGGTTTAAACTAAGATGTCCTCAATATTTATAAAATAATTAATTGATAATACTGATTTATTGTTCAAGTATTTCTGATGTGTGTGTGCTGCGCTATATAAACCGGACTTAATCACAGTGACATTAATTTCCTTGTTTCTGTCTTTGTTCTAAAATCGAACAACAAAAGGACCAAAGGCTGAACTGAGGGCTGATGACAGAGACATTCCTGTAGGGGGCAGTGTGACCCTGACCTGCTCTGTGAACCCATCATCATCTGGTTGGAAATACTTCTGGTACAGAGGAGAGAAAACCTCTGAACCTCTGACCTCTCAACTCTCAGCTGGACCAATCAGAGTCTCAGAGGGAGGAGTCTACTGGTGCAGAGGAGGAAGAGGAGAGCCAGTTTACTACACAGAGTACAGTGATTCAGTCACTATCTACAAAATCAGTGAGTCTGACTTTTGCACTGGAAACAGAATAAAGATATATGTTGGATTATTGATTGTAAAACATCATATATTTGATGTAGATTTAACTTTTCTTCATTTTTGTTTCCTTTCTGTGAATTCTTGAACATGAACAGTTCCAAACAAGGCTTTTGTGACTCTGCAGCCAAACTGGACTGAAGTATACTTTGGAGAGAGGATCACTCTCAGATGTGAGATCACAGATGGAGGAGACACTGAGTGGGAGTATGAATGGAGAACAACCAGCTCAGAAAAACCTTCAGATCAAAATGAATACAGTATTACACCTGTATCTGAATACCACAGTGGAGACTACAGGTGTAAGGGCAGAAAGAAACATACGCAGCACTCAACAGATTGGAGTGATCCCATCAAACTGACAGTATCAGACAGTAAGTTGCATTCTATTTCTTTCAAAGTGAAGATTATACAGCTCATGAAAAGCCTGTTTTTGTTCATATGTAGTTTTGTTTCCTTCTGTCCTCACTCTTTAACATAAAACACAAAAAGACAGATATGATATCTTGGCTAAAACTCTGCTCTCATTAACAAAAACTACTTTTAGTCTGGATACTTAAGCTCTTCTACTGCTTACAGCAGCTGGAGTCACTTGGTTGTCTTTCATTTAAAAATATATTCAAAATTGTAGCAAGAGGTCAAAGTAGAAATCTTAATTTTACTAAAATACTGAACTTTGTTGCAATAAAAACAAAGCTAAGGACTATTTGAATGGAGGCATTTTCTATCTGAAGATCTCTGTGTTCTGTTTGACCTCTTATCACATGTTGTTTTCAGATATTCACTCATCAGCATCTCTCACAGTGAGTCCTGACAGAGCTCAACACTTCACCTCTGACTCTGTCTCACTGAGCTGTGAGGGAAACTCCACTGAGTGGAGAATGTGGAGGTTTTCAACTGAGGACAGCCACTGGTCAGCCTGCTCCACCTGGGGGACAATGACTGGATCAACATGCAACATAAACACTGACTGGCCCAGTGATGCAGTATACTGGTGTCAGTCCGGATCAGGAGAGTTCAGCAACGCAGTCAACATCACTGTACAGGGTATGATTTCGTTACATTATGTTTTTCTTTGACTTATTACTTCAAACATCCCGTTGTGTGTTGAGGAGGACAGCACACTGACATGTTGAGAGTTCTGCCCAACACTCTGCTTCATCATCTCTCCAGTAATTAATGGTTTTCACTTAATAAACATAGTTGAGTATTTAATCACACTGTGATTTTAACCATGTATAAATATAGAATATAGATTTGTGGCTGATGTGTTCTTCAGTTTTTAGGTCCATGATCACCATTTAAAGTCCAGTGTGAAGGATTTAGTGATATTTAGCTGTGAGTTTACAGATTCAGCCACTGAAAGGCTTCTTGAAGATTAGACACACAAGGTGTATGAAGATGAAATGTCAGATTTTAGGATCACTGTTAAATCAGTGACAACAATGGAAAAGAAACAACCCAGTATGTCTTTTCTCATCTCTCTACATCAGCTCATTCTCAAGTTCCTCAACCAGCTGATCTCTGACTGAAACCTGGTATTCTTTAACTGTTTAACAGGTGGAGATATGATCCTGCTGAGCCCTGCCCGTCCTGTGACTGAAGGACATTCTGTTAGTCTGAGCTGCAAATTAAGAAGTCAAACATTTGACTCCATTGTGTTTTTCTATCACAATGAGAAAGTCATTCAAAATGACAGCAGATGGGGGTTAAAGATCTCTGCAGTGTCAAAGTCAGATGAAGGATTCTACAAGTGTCGACACTCAGGACGAGAGTCAGCACAGAGCTGGATGTCAGTTCAGGGTGAGTTGGATTAAAACAATTGCTGCATTTTTTTGTAAACTGTTTGTTGTTGACTGGGGAATAAATTTGGATGTATATTGTTTTCCTATTTATTCCAGCAGTGTCCAGGCCTGACACCTCTTCATTTCCTGTACTGTTGATTGCTGGGCTGGTTTGTGGAATCGTTCTTGTTATTTCTCTGCTCGTTTTGTTTTGCTGCAGAGCGTCCAAGGGTGAGGCCTTCTTCTTCTGTTACGACATGTTCTTTAATTATTCAACTACACACACATACTCTGACCTCATGAGAGAGAACAGCAGAACAACAACTTGCAATCCAAAACCATGTAACAGCAAATCTTCATCTTTTTTACAGATTCGTGCTTCAGGAGGTTGGTGCAAAACTGTTTTCTCACATTTTTAACATCAAAGCAACACTTTCAATGTTCCTGTTTATCAAATGTTTTGTATTTGCTTCATGTTTTAGTCCGATCCAGTCTAAGAACTCCAACACGTATCATGTGATCAACCTGAATGAGATTCAGTGCAGTGAATACTCCTCTCCTCCACACGGTAAACACAAATGAAAAAGATGAATCTGACAGGTGGCTTGTTCTCTCTGCTCTGTAGCTGATGTCTCTCTGTATGAATCAGTCAAATGCTCTGAAGACAATGAAAAGGATAGTTTACCTTTTATTAACATGTATCGCAGACACAACCTTGTGAAAAGATTTTAGGTCGACAGCACTGAGATCATTTTAATGACTTCAAATTAGTTAGGATCACTGACTGGATATAAAGATGGACGACATGACCGCTCCTTAAAAGTGAAGCGAAATCATCTCTAACTGCTGCTTAGCATTTAGCTTAAAGCATAGCTTCTCCAGCCTGTGAGGTGTGTTAGCATCGCTGTAGACAACAACCTTATTATCAGGGTGCGTTGTGAAATTGTGCATTAAATATCACCTTTGATGACACGTGACTGTTAATGATGTAGTTACTTTGAGTGTCTACATCACTGTGTCTGCAGCATGTGTGTCATCATTGATATAGAGGTGCCACATGTTCTACTCTGGATCATTCACTGTTTCTGAATCTATTGGGGTTCTGCAGTGAACATTAGAAGTGCAACCACTGAATGATTTAAGTGAACTGATTCCAAGTGAACGATATAAAATCCTGTGAGTGAATATGTACATTTCAGATGCAGGTGGATCCCAGGAGGTCACATATTCTTCAATCCAACTTAAAAGCATTGGGAAGAAGGTGAGTTCTCTAAATACAGGAAGTAAATAGAAATATCTCTCGTGTAAAAAGTACACCAGCGGAGAGATCGCTTTACTCTGATGTGAGGACCAGAGCTGCAGGTACAGTCAGTTACAACTGTCATGTTCAAAGTCTGGGTTGAAATGTTGCGCATCAACTTACTGGAGTTCATTATTTGTTGTTATTAGTCGTTAATCTTTTGTTATCCCTTGGGTATTACAAATTACCACAAGTACTTACCACTTTACCAGAGTTGTAAATCTCATGCATTTCTCTGGCCCTTCACACTTTGGGGTTTTTCTAAGTTTGACTTTTCATTGACAAATCCTGAGATCTGCCCTCTGTTTCAGACGACAACCTGCTGTATGCCCAAGTCGTCCACCACAATAAAGGCAAGAAGGCGAAAGGTCAGTAAAGTCTGCATCCATCTGCAGCCGTTATCATCCAACATGTTAGTCTTGGTTTAGCTGTTTGTTATTTCTTAGTGTTTTTATGCCTCATAGTTCTTTTTAAGTGATGTATTGTATATTATATGCATTACTTAAGAAGAATTTGTTTTACTTCATACAAAGCTCAAGTCTGTAAAAATGTAAACTACTCCAGTGGAGACGTGAACCCTGACAATGTCCATGTCTTATCTCCATTTATAGGTCATTAAGCTCCTGCAGCAGCAGATTAAACTGTTTATTCTGAAGTCAAACCAGGATCATCTCTCGGCACTAATTCTGCTGTATAACGTCCAGACTGTAGTGACATCGTCCACAGCTGGTCAAATGGATAAAAGCCAGAGTAACATGTCAGAAAGCATCTTCACATCTTGAGCAACCCAGTACCTTTGTTTGTTGTGCTGTTCTTCCAGGCCTGTGAGGAGAGAGGAGAGGAGGAAGAGGAAACTGGTTGACAGCATTTCATTCAACTGCTGTGGAAATACGAGACATGCTCAGTCTGTGCAGTTTATCTGTTGGCAGATTATTTAAAATAATGGCTATTTTCTTTACACACTTCTTTGATACTTTTCATTTTCACAGTTTTGTTGTCACCTTTTGTTTTTGTTGGAAACATTGAATACAAGTTTGATA
>CAEMYA010000367.1:82029-103282 GCA_903131615.1 Diplodus sargus
CTTTAATAAAGTCCAAGATATTGTCAGCTGTCATTAAGGTGAAGAAACCAAGAGCAACACCCTCTTTATGTTTCATTGATCCTCCTCTTCCTGCACAGACTGTGAGTAAATCAAAGTGAAGCTCACAGTTCTGTGTTTGTCCACTGTTAGTGTAGGTTATTGGTAGTTTGCTCTCCTAGAAGGCTAATTCGATGTTAGTAGAATGCTGCTTCACACAGACTCAGAGTTTCTGCATGCTGCTAACCATCCTCTCTTACCTGCCATCACATGCACGCACACACACAGACACAGACACACACACACACACACACACACACACACCTGTATATAGTACATGTTAGTTAGATTGTGTGCTTTCATCCTTGTGTTAAAAGATTTTTGAGCTGTCTTGCTGTCTATTTAAAATTGTTCAATGATTACTCGCTGTTATGGTAAATTTGGTTGTAGTTATAATGTTTATTATTAATCAGAATTATAATAACAGTTTAGTACCTTTTTATGAGACTGAATTATTGAATCAGCCACATTTTCCCATCCTCAAGGGTGGTGCCCCAAGGTGATCCAATGTAAATTGGATTATAATAATTATCATAATAAATTATTATTGGTAGCGAAATTTAAACTAGAGATCCCTTTTAATGTTGCATAAACACTACTCAATACCTTGTGTAATGTAAACCCAAATATAATGGTGCCACATGTGAGGTTTCCACAAACATTCCTAAATGGGCAATATTCATTTCAGCATAATTTAGACAGTGCTAAAATGTGAGATTCGCTACTTGAACTCTTTACCTAAAGTCTTTAATTTTAACCCCATCTGCCTATTACAGGAGTACACATTGATTTGTACTTACAAACAATTGCAGTGTGATGAGAATTGATTTATCAAATTTGTAACCCACATATATATATATATATATATATATATATATATATATATACTTTGAAATCTGGAAGGATACCTTTGTGATACATAGACTACAGTCTGATTGTGAGACTGTAGTCTGCCCCACAGTCACTACCAGCAGCATTTCAGAGTGCTTTCAGTGATTTCCGTTAATGTTAGTGCGTGGAAAAAAGGTGCAACTTATTTGACCAAGCAAATGCAAACCAACACTGGCACTCTCCTCTTGCTTCAGCGTCAAATATGCACACTGCCCCCTAACATATTAGATGGATGGTGTGGTCAGACTGAGGGCTTAAGAACAAGAGAGGCCACTGACGTCACTCTCCTGCACCGACCGCTTGGGATTGCGAATTGCATTTAAATTATGGACTCTTTTTTTGCAGGGCAGGCATGAAAGTGTAAAATGTCCTCTTTGTTTTCTTTTTAGTTTCTTTTTAATCATAGCATTTCTGAGGAAGAGCATTTCTGAGCATTTCACCTTAAAGAGGAGGCTCGTGCTTCACTTGAAGGTGGGTATGTTGTTGAAATAAAAAAGAAAAACTTTGTGGCATAAACATCCCAGCCTGCTAATCATGAGACAGAAGAGGGGATAATTCTGTCTAGATGTGGACTGGAGATTAAATTTTCCAGCGGCCCTGATTATCATTCATTGAATGTCTTGTTAACTGCATATTCACCTCTGTTGAAAAAGGAGTGGTTAATTGACCAGTTGGTGGTCGTATGTTGGCTCAGGTTTATAGCCTATCAATCTATGCTATCAATAGAAATTTTGGGCTATTTTTTGGAGGTAATATTCATTAGTATATTAGATAAGATAAGATGGGATGAGATAAATTAAATTAATCCTTTATTTGACAATGGAGAAATTTAAAGCGTTGCAGCAGCAAACATGATGGATTTCTTGTTATAACAGGGTCAATGCTTAAGTTTGTTACAAAAGGTGACACCGAGCCAGCGCACAAAACGTCACCAGGACCATCAAGCATCATGTCTTTTGAAACAGGCTTGTTCCTTTTTTGTAATACAGTCATTTTGTAATTCTGCTTAGGGCCCCAATTTGGCCAGGGGTGGCCCTGGTAGTGACACAAAGAGGAAGAGTACCTCCAGTTATATTCCTTTTGTTCCCTCTAAATCTATGAGGAACACTGCTGACAGCTTATTGATGGATGCAGAAAATGGCCAACCACCTTTTGAAAATACATTTATAAAAACATGAAATATAGAGAATATCAAGCATATTTAAATGACAGAAGAAGCTTGTATGTTAACAGGATGTGTTTTCACATAAAGTACATTAAATGTTATAAATGTTTAACTATTTTTAACCAGACAAAAGAAGCTACAAAAGAAGCAGACTTTTAAGTGGCACACACATAATATTTGTTCTCTGCAACAGCAAACAACAACAAAGGTGTAAGAACAATGATTATATGTGATGATCTTTACTCTTTATACCAAATACAACAGAAGATTAAAACCATATGATACAGTTATTTGAAATGAGCTTCTGTAAGAACTTTACAAAATGTTGTGTGTTATTTGTTCAGCACAGTGGTAAATGGTTTGCATTTTTATAGCGCTTTTCCAGTCTAACGACAGCTCAAAGCACTGTACAATACATGCCACATTCACACACTGACGACGGAGGCTGCCATGCAAGGCACCAACTGCTCACCAGGAGCAATTTGGAGTTCAGTATCTTGCTCAAGGACGCTTCGACATGCAACTAGGGGGAGCCGGGATTCCAAATGGTGACCTTCCGATCACTACCCGACCTGCTCTACCCACTGAGCCACAGCCGCCACGGTGATCAGGGAGAAGCTGTCAAAGATGGAGTTTTTCATGTTGTCGTCTGTTCTGTTGGTTTAGTTGATATGGATTTCTTCATTGAGCTGAAAGAAACAGAAAGTCAACACACAGATTCAGGTTGATGTGACGATCAACATGTTTTATCATTATAATAATATATCATAATGTATCATTATTTGGTTCTGTTCACTCCCACTCTTTCCGTCGCCTCCATTCTATTTCTCTTCCCTTTCTCCCCCCCACCACTCTCCCAATAAAGAACTCACTCTCAGTGTTTTTATGATCAATAAAAAAATATTTGAGATAATTGGATTAATCTTAAAAAATTTATCAGTGAATCACTGACAGTCAATAGTCTTACTCTAGTATTTCTAACAGCTCCATAGTGAATAAAAGGTATAAACTGTACCATGTTCAGCTTCTTGACGGCCTCTGATTGTGTCATAGAGACAAACATCACCTACACAGAAATGAAAATCAAGACAAGGTGAGTTTATTCACTTTGAATGTAACAACTAGTGATTCATGTAAGAACATCAGATTCTTTGGATCACTGTAGGGCTGACCTCCAATAGTTGACTATTCGATGATTTGATTCGGAGAGGTCTGAATTGTCTCTGAACCTCATAGTAGAATGGTCCGAAAATGTTGTTATGTAAACAAGACCGTACCATTCTGACTATATTGGGGTGCCCACGGCTGCTGAGCATAAATTGGTACATAGAATGTCTTTTCTTTTTTTTTCGTTATATAAAAGCCTATTTTTCTGTTTATAAAGAGTTCAAAATTATGTGTGCGTTTAAAAGGTAGTCTTAGCTTCTTACTACGTATTAACAAATCACCCACTGCAGTTGCACAATCCAAATGAGCGGAGGTGAGCAGCACACTACAGGACCATTAGCATTTACAGATTTATTGGCTCACAATGGCTACTAAGGCCCCGTCCACACAGGCGAAAACAATCTTTTTTTCTCTGTCTTCCTCGTCATTGTTTTAAGAATATTTGCGTCCGCACAGATCCATTAAAAAAGACTAAAAACGCTGTAGTTAATATTCCAGGCATATAGGTGGAGCTTGACATTCACCAATAACAGAGAAGAAGACAGGGAGCATGGGCAGAAACAGAAAGAGGTCGAGGGGTGGGGCGATGGCGTCATCGTTTTGGAAACTATGCGGATTCGCCCTCCACATGACAACGGGAGGGCTGTGTTAACGGGGCCTGCTATTTAAAAAAAAGTTTCGATAATCACTCGACTACGCCAAAATCTGACGAATCAGATTCAACTATGAAAATCCTCAGTCGAAAACAGCCCTAGATCATTTAAAATGTGTTTATAGGCACAAAAAGACTGAGACCACGCAACAATTCTATTCTGCAAATGGAAAAATCTGTTGAACAGTTTGAGTTAAAACTTGATTCTTTGCAGAATTCTGGTGTTTCTTAACCCACCTCCAGTCTTTCGGCTTGTTCACCAACTAAGAAGTGTTTTAGGAACAGCTGATCATCCTCGAGATGACAACAAGACAGCTTTCCTTTGTCACACTTCACCTGTTTGGATTCTTGTGTGTGTGTTTATCAAATTATGTATCTGTAATGAAGTTAGTTTTCTATCTTTCAGAGAGCGAAGCTTGATTTATTGATCTTCTGATGGTGTGGTCACTTTGGGTCTGTCTTTGGATACAACTGATCCAGTTTCTGTCAAGTGTTTCACAGTTTATATTGTTACATGTACTGCCCTTTTAGAAACCTTGAGTCCCACTGTAGAAGTATATAAGATTAGATTTATAATATTAGTTTAACTGCTTACCATGGAGAAGAGCAGAGTAATGATCATTCTCGTAGTCCACACGATCTGCGTTGGCGCTCTCAGACTGGACTGGTCTACAACACGTATCAGATACAGAACATTTAAATAGGAACATAAAAATGTGTGGATGTTACGTTCAACATGAGATGAGAGAGTGTTGCACCTACCCGACGAAGCCTGAATCTGTGAAAGAGACACTTGTTGTTAGATGTGTAACTCAGTCTAAAATATTTCATTTCAGACAAATAAATATGCTCAATGATTGTCAATAAGTCATTCACAGTTAAATTAAATCGTCTTATTCTAGTATTTCTAACAGCTCCATGGTGAATAAAAGGTATAAACTGTACCATGTTCAACTTCTTGACAGCCTCTGATTGTGTCATAGAGACAAACATCACCTACAGAGAAATAAATATCAAGCCAAGGTGAGTTTAATCACTTTAACTGTAATGACTAATGAATCATGTGAGACCTCTACAGAGACCCAGACATGACATGGTCAAGACAAAATTAAATTGTTGCCACAATATAGCTATAACATGTGCACGAAATACTAATTTGTGGCCATGAAATAAGTATAATGTGTGCACGAAATACTAATTAATAATATTAGTATCGTTCCTGGACATCTGGGTTAGCAAATTGAGCGTACCTTCTCTAGAAACTGCAATAGCCTACGTGATGTCCTTATGGCAAGTGTCTTATCTTATTCTGTTCTAGTCAATAACTGATCTAGTTTCTGTCAAGTGTTTCACACTTTGTATTGTTACATGCAATGCCCCTTTAGAAACCTTGAGTCTGGAAATGATTTGATGCTCAGACTCACACTTTCTGAGAACTTCCTAATTATTTCCAGGTTCCTGTGACACTATTGTAGATTTCCAGTGGTCGTAGACTTTTGGACCCCACTGTATAAGTATATGAGATTAGATTCATGTTAGTTTAACTGCTTACCATGGCAAAGAGTGGAGTAATGATCATTCTCGTAGTCCACACAATCTGCGTTGGCGCTCTCAGACTGGACTGGTCTACAACACGTGTCACATAGAGGACATTTAAATAAGAACATAAAAATGTGTTGATGTTACATTCAACATGAGATGAGAGAGTGTTGCACCTACCTGACGAAGCCTGAATCTGTGAAAGAGACACTTGTTGTTAGATGGTTGTTATACAGCTGTTCTCTCTCATGAGGTCAGAGTGTGTGTGTATTTGAATAATTAAAGAAAATGTAATAACAGAAGAAGAAGGTCTTACCCTTGGACGCTCTGTAGCAAAACAAAACGAGAAGAGGAATAACAAGAACGATTCCACAAACCAGCCCAACAATCAACAGTACAGGAAATGAAGAGCTGTCAGGCCTGGACACCGCTGGAATAACTAGGAAACAATATTCATCTGAATTTATTTCCCAGTCAAAAACAAACAGTTACAAGAAAATACAGCAATTGTTTTAAACCTACTCACCCTGAACTGACATCCAGCTCTGTGCTGACTCTCGTCCTGAGTGTTGACACTTGTAGAATCCTTCATCTGACTTTGACACCGCAGAGATATTTAACTCCCATCTGCTGTCACTTTGAATGACTTTCTCATTGTGATAGAAAAACACAATGGAGTCAAATGTTTGACGTCTTAATTTGCAGCTCAGACTAACAGAATCTCCTTCAGTCACAGGACGGACAGGGCTCAGCAGGATCATATCTCCACCTGTTAAACAGTCAAAGAATACCAGGTTTCAGTCAGAGATCAGCTGGTTGAGGAACTTGAGAATGAGCTGATGTAGAGAGATGAGAAAAGACATACTGGGTTTTTTCTTTTACATTGTTCTCACTGATTTAATAGTGATCATAAAATCTGACGTTTTATCTTCATACACTTTGTGTGTCTAATGTTCAAGAACTCTTTCAGTTGGCTGAATCTGTAAACTCACAGCTAGCTATCACTAAATCCTTCACACTGGACTTTAAATGGTGATCATGGACCTAAAAACTGAACAACACATCAGCCAAAAATTTATATTTATACATGGCTAAAATCACAGTGTGATTCAACGCTCAACTATGTTTATTAAGTGAAAACCATTAATTACTGGAGAGATGATGAAGCAGAGTGTTGGGCAGAACTCTAAACATGTCAGTGTGCTGTCCTCCTCAACACTCAACGGGATGTTTGAAGTAATAAGTCAAAGAAAAACATAATTTAATGAAATCATACCCAGTACAGTGATGTTGACTGCATTGCTGAACTCTCCTGATCCAGACTCACACCAGTACACTGTATCACTGGGCCAGTCAGTGTTTATGTTGCATGTTGATCCAGTCATTGTCCCCCATTTCGAGCAGTCTAACCAGTAGCTGCTCTCAGGTGATGACCTCATCACTCTCCACTCAGCAGACTTTCCCTTACAGGTCAGTGAGACAAAGTCAGAGGTGAAGTGTTGAGCTCTGTCAGGACTCACTGTGAGAGATGCTGATGAGTGAATATCTGAAAAACAACATGTGATAAGAGGTCAAATAGAGCACAGAGATCTTCAAATAGAAAATGCCTCCTTTTAAATAGTCCTTAGCTTTGTTTTTATTGTAACAAAGTTCAGTATTTTGTTAATATTATGATTTCTACTTTGAACTCTTGCTACAATTTTGAGTACATTTTAAAATGATTGACAACCAAGTGACTCCAGCTGCTGTAAGCAGAAGAAGAGCTTAAGTATCCAGACTAAAAGTACTTTTTGTAAATGAGAGCAGAGTTTTAGCCAAGATATCATATCTGTCTTTTTGTGTGTTATATTAAAGAGTGAGGACAGAAGGAAACAAGTAAATTCCACCCAGTTAAGTGGAAAACATCCAGTTAAGCTTGATGCTAGCAACAGAGACAAGCTCATAAGGCCACAGTAAATTAATTTACTTTTTTTCAAGATACTGTTTGTTACATGTTCATCATCATGTAGAAAAAAAGATGAACAGAGCTGATATAACATCTGTTTCTTAAGAGACAGAAATAAACTGACCTGCAGACCAGACAAACTTAGAGTTACTGGTATAAGTGTAATACTCTGGATCTCCTCTTTCAGCTCTGCACTGATATCCTGCTGTGTGTGTCTGTCCATGAACAATGTAGGAATCCTGTTCAGTCCAAATGCTGCTGCCAGGTAGCTGCTCATAACTGTAGTAGTAGATGTCTGATGGATCAGGAACCATTCTATACCAGTAGAACCTCCATCCTGCAGATGGATCTTCAACACTGCAGTTCAGAGTTACTGAACCTGCAGCACTCAGCCATGATGGAGACACAGTGAGGACAGGCTGGGGTTCTGTTGGAAAAGGATTTTCTAAATGAAAACATGTATTGTTAGTGGATCAGATACATTCTGCACAATCAGTACATACTGGAGATTTACTTTAAATACATACATGAACAAAAACATACTTTTAATGAGCTGACTTACTCTTTGATACGGTCAGTTTGGGATTTATTTTTCCACCTCAGGTTTCATAAATTATGTGAGTACGACTGCAAAAATATTAATGATGGAAATTCAGTGTCTCTTTCTGTATTACTCATTTTGACCACCAGAGGCAGAAGTGCACCACTACCCATGTCCTGAAATCACACATCATACATACACAGTGCAAAACATGATATATCCAGGGGTGCAGATAACTGTTGTGCAGGTACGCATGCGCAACAAAAATCAGGAATGTGTAATGTCACTTGTGTTAGTGTGAGCAGTTGCGTACTTGACCGATCTCGTCTAACCTTGCACATTGTTTGTTAACTACTGTCAGATGTCCAAAAAGCAACAGAGGAAAGTGTCTCCAAGATTTGCAGTGGCTTGGAGCTAACGGTGAACGCACTGAAATGTGGCGCAAGATTTGCCGCTCACATCCGCATCTAGCAGACAAAACAGGTGTGTTTTCTAAAGGCTCAAAGAATTTCAAGCATCATTTATTTGCCAAATAAGAAGAGAGCAAGGAGCACACAAATGTGGCGCAAGCCATTGCTAATAAACAAGCTAGTCAAGGAGGAAATGTCCAGTCGCCCACTTACCAGATGGCAAGACAAGCTGAATGAAGAGCAGGGGCGAGCACTGTTTAATATTTTTTCCTTGCCCTCCATAAAGCTAAACACGCACATCCCATGTCTTCCTATTCTGAGGATGTTCCTTTACTGAAATGGCTAGAAGTAAATGTCGGCGGTGCATATCATTCACGTGAAGGGGGCACACGGATCATGCAGAGTATCGTTCATACCATAAGCGGGGAGTGACGAGCCAAGTTGCAGTCTGCTGAATTTTAGGGGCTGCTTTTTGATGGATCTGAGGACATTACAACAACTGAGCAGGAAATCGTTTATACTGTGTCTGTGTCCAGCAACGGAGAGTTTACCTCAGACTTTCTTGTACTGATTGAACTGTGCACAGGCCATAACAAACAGACTTGTGAGACTTCTCCAGGACACAGGTTTGGATGACTGGTCAACAAAGTTGGTCACTGTGTGCACAAACTGGGCTGCTCTCAACACCGGTGTGTACAACTGTGTTGTGCCAAAACTCCGGCAACTTGCTGCAGTTGGGGACTCGCTTGTGCACATTCTGTTGAGCATACAAACACTGGAGAACTGCGCAAAATCAGCTGATTGCAACATTCCTTACTGTGAGACATTTAATTGCTCAGTGGTCAAGCTGCTGCAGTTTTATTTACAAAAAGGTGGCGCAAAAATAACTGCTGCACTGAAGAAGCTGTGTGAAAAAAATGGGATCCCCTTTGTGAAACTGGGGAAGTTCTATAATATCATATGGTCTGCAAGGAGGCATGAAACACTGTTAAAAATATCAAGACTGTTGCCAGCCATGAAAATGCAACTGGCTACGAGTGATAGCAGGGACTTGCAGCATATCTGCACAGAGAGTTTTCTGTCAAACATTAGGTTTCAGAAGGAAAAGCTGACCATTGGCCAATGTAAGCATGAAATCATGGTGGCCATTAGACATTAGAGCATGAACGATTTATTGGCGGGCCGATATTAGACATTAGACATCGATACCGGCATATATAAAGGCCAATAAATTAATATTTGAGAATAAAATTTGATTTAATAAAATAAAAATTGACTGAACACCCTACAACCATGTTATAAATGTTGGCATCCACAAGAGGGCACTCTACAACAGGTAGAGTCTACGCCACCTGACTGACGAACCGGAAGGCCAATCTGAGATCTGTTCTTGTAGAGTCATGTGTCATGGGTCACCATCGATGTGCAAACACAAGTGACTCGGTTAGCAGCTTCAATTGATATCAACAAGAGGAGAGATACAAAAAAATGTGTCTGATTTGTCAAACTATCATCGCTATTTCGAAAAAGGGGAATGTTGAGAGGCACTTTGGAACAGTTCATAAAAAGAACGACACTGACTTCCCTCTGAAAAGCAAATTAAGATGGAGAAAGGTGAGGGAACTTAAATCACAGTTAATTGGACAACAGTTGTTTGTCACATTGTGGAATTCACAAGCAAAGGCTGTCACGAAGCATCATTACCGGTGAGTCACTCTATCACGCAAGAGGATGCTGGGGTGGATATTGTTGCTTCTCAAAACTGTTTTTTTCTGTTGGAAAAAGAAAACCAAGTTGTCTCACAAGCTCTGGGGCTGTGCTACTAACTTTGAAGGCTGCACACCTAAACAATTAGCTCTGTGGACTCACCATTCTCCGCTGATCAACTGTTAGCCTTGCCCATCAGCTGTTAGCCTAGCAGCCCATCAGCTCCCGGTGTGTGAACTTCATCAGCAATACTGATGGTTGTTTGTCATCTATGTACATTACTGCTGTCAATTTTTATGGGTAATACCAAGGGTTACATTATTCTCTATATATCATTTATGCATTGTGTTATATAAAGTATACTCAGTTTATGTATAAATAAATAGATGTTCAGTTTTTTTTATGGGGGTAAAATGTTGAAAGTAGTTCACAATCTTAAAAAGTGTGGGCACCCTGCTCTACATTTACATTTTGTTATGCCTTTCTGGATTTTTTTTTAATATACATATATATATTTAAAAAGTCCGGGGGGGGGGCTAATGAGCAGAGCATGGAGTAGTACGCCATTCTCAGGGCTCCTGCAAAAGTTGTTATAATCCTTAATTAAAACAGCCACTCCAAAAGAAAACCTGATCAGAAACACACCAAAGTCACTGCTGAGATACCATAGATCAGCTTGGAAAGTTGACATCAGCCTGAATGGCAGGTTAACTGCTGAAATACATGTACAGTGGCAGTGCTCCACGGCCTACAAGGACCAAGAGGCAGCTTACAAGTTACTCAGACCCGACCACTCCCATACGGACTCAAAGACCAGAAATGGGCGCTGACGAAATTAAAGCAGACATCATGTCATCCATAAGGGGAGATATCTCCTTAATTATCAGAAAGGAATTTAAGAGTGTGTTGGTGGAGGATTTTAATGCCCTCAAGTCAGAGCTAGGGTTAGGGTTAGTTGAGGCAGGCAGACATTACAAACAACACGGCAACTATCCGTGCAGAAATTGACCATGTGAAGGTGAACATCAGGGACATGAAGGATGGACTATCCACATGGTCTACATTTTGTTACAAGCTACGGTAACCAGCCTTCAAACTCAGGTGGTAACCCTAAATGACAGGTGCAAGGACATGAAGGGGAAGATGAGATGCAGCAACATCTGGATAGTCGACACTGATGAACAGCCAGACTCCAGCTCACCAACAGCTGTATCAAAAGTTATCAGAGCAGTTTTGCAGATAGAACAAGAGTTAAAGATAGACTGTTCACACCGCACCACGGGAAACCGCGGGTGATCATCACTAAGCTGCATTAACACAGAGATGCTTCAGAGATCATGCGGAGAGCCCGGGACAGAGCCCCCATGACCTACAACGGAAACCGGATCGCCATTTGCCCTTACTACACCACCACTGTTGCCAGGGGAACAGTTATCCCGTTATCCTGCTTACAGAGCTTCAGGACTGCATGTACCCTTAACATGCATGGACGATAATAACAAGGTCTGTGGATTAAGTTGAGTGATCTCTATGTTGCCATATTAATGGTTAATACACAGATATTACCTGTTTTATTGCCTTAAGTTTATAGCAGTTATTGTGCTTTGGTTATTGCTACCTCACAAGTAACCACTTTACTAGTATATGTTCAGTATTTGCACTGTATTTAATTCAGTGTTCAACCCAGATGGTGGCTACAACACAAGAGACTGTTTATACTATACATTTTGCAGAGGTCCTTGACCTGAACACTCTTATTTCCCCTTATTCTAGTGCACCCCAAGCACAGTCAAATTCAACCAAGACGTGCACTTTTGCTGCAGACTACAGCGACTAGGGACCAGGTCCCACCATTCTTCCGATGTTAGCTAACTGCTTATCTAGCTAACTAGATTATTAGCATTTACATTAAGAAATCAGCAATCAACTAACACAATACGGAGAATAAAATCACAGGACACCTTTGTGAAACCAGATAAAAAGCAAAATACTTTGCAGAGTTCTGTCAAGGTTTGTATAAGAACTGGACACCTGTACTGATGATGCAAAACTTGCAGAGTTTCTGAATAACATAAAACTTACTTAACTGACAGAACCTACAGCTACAGAGCGAGACAAACCAATTGAAGAATGGGAGGTCAGGCAGGTGATCTCATTAGTTAAAAACGATAGAAGCTCAGGTAATGATCACAAAATCAATGTTTACTGATAAATATACATATGAATACAAATCATTCATCAACACAGTAACCATGCATATAAAGAAAATCTTTGAAGCATGTCACATCTATGAGATTTGTTAAACAAAAACAAATTGTTTTTTAGATCTCAAAGCTATCAACTGTCAAATAAATGTCACTGTTGCGCACAGGTCTATTCAACAGTATATAAATGCCATTGACAACAAAAAATATACTGTCATTCAAAAGACTGATTAAAAGTAATTTCTCACAATTGCATCTCTAATTGCATGTCCAGTGTGTCCTTCATTTGTTAAGAACCTTGGCGGCTATATCACACAACTATATATATCTTTTGTTGATATCAATTTAAGCAGCTAACCCCGTCACTTAGCGCGTTTGTGTTTGGCAGTAGCTACGGCGTTTGCACATGCATCGTGACTTGTGACGCGTGACCCTAAAAAAAGAGATCCCAGACTGGCTGTCCTGCACGTCAAATCAGGTGCCATCGACTCTACCTGTTGTAGAGTGCCCTCTGGTGGATGCCAACATTCATAACATACTGCTGGTTTGGAAAATGCCTAATATCGGCCGATAATATCGGCCCGCTGATAAATCAGTCGGGCTCTAATAATAATTAAAGCTGCAAGAGTAGATGTAGAGTAGATGGCAAATTGTATGTGGAAGTTATAATGAGTTGATAGTTCTATGGCGAAGCATCAAAATGGACTGCACCACCAGGTGTGATGTAGGTGAAAGCTTTTGATAAGTTTTGTTTACAGATGCTACTTGAAAAGTTTGTTGCAAATCAATCAAATGGCTTAGGCGGAGTTTGAAAAAGTAAATTTATATTTTTTTTCACACAGCCTTAGTAGCTCATGGGGAAGTAGTCACTTGAGTTTCCTGTCATTCTGACAGACCAATGTGGAGATATGCAACACGTCTTTTGAGCAAAATGTAGGGGAAGTTATTATTTAATAACTTGAGTATTGTTTGGAATATCAAAATTATTTCACTAACTTTTTGTCCGGAGAGTCCACAGATGCTGTGTGCCAAGTTTGATGCAAATCGGTGAAATTGCCTGGGAGGAGTTTGAAAAAGTGTCGACTTCCTGTTGTGGTGACAGTTTGGTACCCCAATTTTTGTTGTGCAACTGGTCATGATAGATATGTATATCAAATGTCATTCATGTATGTGCATGTAGGAGGTGGACATTAAATAGAAGGGGGCGTGGCCTATATCAAGAGATTCAGTACAATTTGGGAAGGCGTGAACATAAAATTCTTGAATGTGTGACAAAGTATATGTGAGTTTTCAGTGAAAGTGCAAGATTATGGCACCATGTAGGAGTGACAATTCACAACCATGAGAGATTTTTAAAATTTTCGGCAGGTGGTGTTATATTCCAAGATTGGTGAGTATCGGGGTACGTTCAGGCAGTGAGTAAAGTGATCATTGGGGACAAAAAAGTCATTTTTTTTCTCCATTGCTTCTCCTCTCTGTTCTCTTTTACTGTACCAGTCCTGCTCTCAATCTTTCTTGGATCCTGACAGTAGTGAAGGCATGTTGAGGCAAAAACTCATCAGGGCCCGTATTCACAAAGAATCTTAAGGCTAAAAGTAGCTCCTAACAGGCGAATTTAGGAGCAACTCCTAAAAATAATGGGCATGTCAGTCGTAACTTTAGGACTCCTAATTTTTGAAAATAAGAGTTATTCACAAAACATTTTAAGCCTAAAAGTAGCACCTAAGTCTGGGAGACCTTACAAGTAGTCCAGAGGACTCCTAACTCGCTAAGACCTGGTCACAGCCGAATGTTTTGGAGACGCTAAATGACAGGGAATTATTAAAACGATGTCAGATGGACCGCGAAGGTACTGCAGTTGTGGTTGAGTTAAACACGTGAGCCTGTTGAAAGATGGAAAAGTGTTCCTTACCGCATGCTGCCATGCATGTTATCCATCTAATCATCTTTCGAGATTTCGCTCTTCTGATGAGCCTCCTGTCCTGAATTTGCACCCAAAATGCTGTCAAAACTTTCATTTATAATTCCCAACGCAGCCTCCGTAACTCTCGACCGGGAAAAGGCAGAAAAAGGTGTGGAAAACACAAAAAACCTTAAGAAAACCAAAAAACGAATCCAAATCACAGAGATGCCGATTCGCACTAATATTATCAAATGACCTCCGTGGTGGATGAAATATGGAAATAATTTGAAGTGGAATTTTTACTTTACAAATTACAGACATGGCAGATACTGGAGGTCCCCAGGTTACACTAGTCCCGTGTGAAATGTCAATCGGAAAAGTTGCATTCCATCAATACACAAATCGTCTTTGACGCATGACACAATATGCTGGACATTGTTGTGAAATGGCCCGGATCAACACACGATTCTCGAGCTTTTCGAGCAAATGCCGCTTTTATTGACAGTTCAAGCTTAACACAATCTTCAAATTTGTAATTTTCGTCCGAAGCGTTTTTGTATTTTTTTTTGTTTTTTTGTGGGGGGTGGCACTTAATTCTCCTTATAAATACATTTCTTTATTCTTTATTTTGTCATGGGCTTGTGGGCAACTTCCTTATTTTCACTGCATGCATTGCGTAGCCTGAATGACTTTTCAGTGGGCTGCCCTGTCACTCAACAACCAATCACCGTTGTTACCGCTTCTAAGTGCGTCCTTATAAAATGACGTCATCCATAGCAACAGAGAGTTACTCCTAGTTTAGCAGTTCACTGTTTTCATAACTAAAAGTAGGTCTCAGTGGCTTTGTGAATTACTTTTAAGAAACAACTCCTACATAAAAACTTTTAGTCCAATTTAGGCGTAGGCTACTCCTAACGTTAAGATAAAAGTCTTTGTGAATACAGGCCCTGGACTCTAGTTTTTGGAAGTCATGGACATTAGATACAAAACCAGACATTCTGCACTTCCCCATGAATAGTGAGCTTTATTGTCTTGTTCTTTCCTTTATGTTTAAGCTGTGAACAAGTGGACTCTTTTGTAGTAAAACTCAACTGAGTGGCATTTGTGTGACTTTTTTGTGTAATGTTCTGTTATTATTTAGGATAAGATTTGATATTTTAATTTCTAACATAACAGTTTTGGAAAGCTGTTTCTACACAGCTTCAGTGAACTGATCTAAAGTGGCTTTACAGCCACTAAACTTATTCCAGCTGAACACTAATCTAGTCATTTCATAATGTGCACTGAGTAAAATGACACATATATTGAAAGACACAGCTGCTAAAACAAGTGATCACGAGTGATACAGCAGGTGACATATAGGACAAACATGATCAGTAAATATAGAAAAGATAACTAGTCACCTTCAGCATGTCCATACAGGAGTGTATTCAGCACTAAAATAAAGATTAAAACTTTATTAGACCAGAATCAAATACAAAATCCAGCTGGAGTTTCATCAGTGACAACTATTGTTTATCAATCAACAGTATCACACAGTTCTGTGATGATACAGAGCTACAGAGGTGGGAAACACATTTAAAAACCTCTTCAATATATAAATATATAAAAATAAGAAATACATTTAATCCCACAGCTATATACATAATACCTGTGATCATATACTGTACATGCATTGTCCAGGTACGTGTGCACAAACTAGTGCGTAAGTAACCAGTTGAGTAATAAACTCAACATAATCCTCCAATCTGAACCAAGACAAACAGCAACACAGTTAATGTCTACAAAAATACTACACTGATATAAATACTGACAATCACATAGAAAGTCACAGATGTACTCACAGAATAACCCGAGCACACCGAACAGAGCGTGACCCATCTTCACATCCAGCACCGACACTGTCGCTCTGGTTCTGATCAAACTTCCTACTTTGTATTGATAAAAATGGAGCAGAGAGAAAAGAGAAGTTACATTTCTTAATATGTAAGGGCAGAGTTTTTCATCAGCTTCTTCTTCAGAGTGTCTGTCTGACTGTTCTTACTTCCCTTCACACAAAGCTCAGACAACTGGAGGGGTGCTGACTACAGCAGACTTTGACATGTTTACATTTCCTGTCCACTGAAAATAAATTGTTGGCTCTTCTCCCTCACAAAGGTTTGTTCCTCATCTTTATCTCACATCCAACAAACATCAGATCATTGGATTTAATCATATTACATCACAATAGCATTGAATTGTTATCCTGTCCAACAGTTTTTGCATCCAGAGTGCCTGTATTTTGTTTCTTGTTTGGCTCAATAAATAATTTATCAGTTATAAATAAAGTGTTTTTTTTTATTCAGTTAAATAATTACATTTGACAAATTAGAAAATTATCAGTCAGGTGTCTTCAGATATTAATCCAAAAAGGCAGAGTTTTATATTAGGTATACATTTTTCACAACTTTTAATCTGTAAGACGTCACCTGTCCTGTGAGCTGCAACCTGTTAAGATGGAGTAAAGATATCTGTAAACTGAAATGACTTTGTTTTTGCCTCATGTTACTACCCTGACTCCAGATATCAAATAGGATCATCATGAGGAATATTAAAATATCATGAACAAAATACTAAAATAAACTGCAGCGTATCTTAGAGTGAGAAGTACACGTGAATCCAGTTCTCATCAGCATGACTGAAATATGTTTCCAGTTAAGTTTTACACATGATGATGTGATGCTGTGATAGAATTAGACAGTGACATCATTCACACCTCAGAAGTGTTTTTTCCTTGTAGAAGTTGAGTCAAGTACAGCAGGGTGACATTTTCAGCTGCAAAAGAGTCAAAGAACATGAAAAGTTTAAATTCAGATCATTATTACTTAGAGAGAACTACAACTTTATGAGAATGAGGCTCTCAGGTAACCTTGACTTGGCATCCTGGGACTCAACTACAGCCGCCCTCGTCTCAGAGGTAAAAAGGAGCACATGCATTGTGTCGGTATCAGTTAGTGTGGTTTGGCGCCCCCTGTGGTGATCTGTGGAAGAAGCTTTTATTTCACCTGCACAGTGACTGGGGTCTATCAAGTACACTGACTGACTGACTCATCCACCTGATAGTGTTCATTTATAATAAAGTTGAAGACGTTTCATTGACCTGTCTCTGTATTAACTTGAATCACATGTCCGTATTATTGCTACCTGGTAACCTCACACTGGAACACTGTGTTACCATCCTTTAAGAAGAAGAAGACTCCCTGTACAGCTCAGTGCTGCACCGTCAGGACTTACTGTTATAGTCAATTAACACTGGTCTGAAAAACTTAGATATTCCTCTCCCTGATTCACCACTTTGTCTAATATGAGATAATAATAGTTCTCCACTAGTCTGCACACCTCAACACACCGTCAGGCCAAGTAACAAGTGTTTCTTTCTGTAATGACCTTTTATGACCTCATTATTATTCATATTCTGATATATGAACATTCTGTTGTTACACAATAGTTAATGGTCATAGTGTTCAGTGCCAGTGTCAGCAGTTCTCTCATGTTTTATGATCAAAATACCAGTTTAACATCAACAGTAGTAGTTACCAGCGGGCTCCAGCAGGGGGAGCATACAGCTGTTATAATAAAGTGTCCTCAGCCATCATCTCTGTCTTCATCTGAGGCTCTGCACAACATTTCACTGTTTCTGTAAAAGCAAAGAAGAAGTACGTTAATTCTAACTGTGTAAAAGCAGCACAGGTTCATGTTAACATGTGTAACATCTGCCCACAGTGCAGGAAGTAGTAGATCACAATGAGGTCATTTCACTGAAAAAAACAAACATGTTTTCTCCACAAAGAAAGGAAAGTCTTTATGTATAATGTTTGTCGAATTAATAAGTTGGACTAATTAGTTAAGAATGTGTTATAGACAGAGCTTCATGACATGTTTACAGTTACTTCTAACACAACAACTCCTAAAATTGAGAGTTTTTAAAAATGGAGTCTGGTGAATCTATTTTCTCCAAAGGAGCAGCCTGTTCGTGTTTACTGGATATGTTCAGTTTTCAATGATTACCATCAATATTTGATACTCTTTAATACATTTAAAACAGCTGCTGGAGGTAAGAAACACGTCAGACAGTGAAGCAGACAATATGCACAAAGAACTGACCCTTTTTACAAAGAAAGAAACATCTGAATGTTTTGTATTTAATGCCGAATTTGAAAGAACGCACCAATCATTTATAATTTTTTGGAGCCGTTTCAAAAAGTTTGAAAAGTTTCTCCTCAGGATGCGACAACTCTTAAAATCACGTGATTGTAAAGGGAGTCTGGTGATGTTGCCGTTACGAGTAAATTTACTTAATTTCGTGGAACAAGTCCTTGAGTTTCTCGCGCGCAGCCGCTCACTTCTTGCTCCAATTAGATAAAGTTGGTCAAAACAGGTTAAAAAGTTAAAGTTGGAGTCATATCGTTTGTATTGTTTGTCACGTGATCCTCCGTCTCCTCCCCACATGTTCAGTGTTCCTGCCAAAGAGTGCGCAGTTACTGAAGAGTTCCATGCAGTGAAGGAATGAAAGAGGATGTGTTTATTTGCAAAGTTTAGTCTTTAAGACCAGAGATGAGACGTAAAGAGGCTCTGCTTCATGTTTACAGTCCGATCACTGAGGAGCGGCACTAAAAGTGAAACTAACAAGTCGGTGCTGTGGTGAGTTTACCCTCGACTGACTCAGAGGAGATTTGCGGGTTCCAGATCGTTTCCAGCAGCGGTTTTAACCTGAAACGGGATCTCCACCTCCTCAGTAACGTTCCTCCCACTGTCACGACTGGAAGCGTTTCAGCGACAGAAGACGTCCTGCAGGTGAACTTTACTGTGTAACACGTTTCTACAAAAAGAGGAATGACGAAAATAAGGAAGGGGTTTTCTTCTTTCATCATGCACTTCATCAATAAACTTGATATTTCAACATTAAAGTCGATCAGTGTATGAGGCAAGAATTTCTCATTTTTTTTCCTTTATGTTATTTAAATATACATTTTGTACTATAACTTTGGGTTTGAAGTTTAAATATTGATCTAACAGTCATTGCTTGGTAAGTTTAATTGACGTTGGCTATTTGTTAATCTTTTCTGTTTATAACAGGCTATTTCATTTGATACTCGCTGTACTGCAGCTTTTAGAGGCAGCAGCCTCACACTCTGGCTCCAGAGGGGTCACTGACCTGAGTGTACCAGTGGACACACAGGGTTTTCTTACCATGTCTTTTCCTGTGTTGTTTTTATTAGGAGAAGGTCAATTTTATGGTTAACTGAGTGACACTTGTGGAATAAAGGTTTTCTATATTTTTTTCAACATTACCTGGACGTGGAGTGAATTATTAACAACAGTGCCTGGACACGTGCAAGCCATGAATACCAGTTAATCAACATCTGCTGATACACACAGTGCTGATGTCACTTTGAGGACTTTAGATAGATTGTGCATCTGTTCAGAAGTTAAGCATGAAGAGGTGTTTTATATTTCAGGTTGAATTCTCGACACTTTCCCTTCTGCACAATGAAAAACTAAAAGACTGAGTTCCTGTTTGAGGCCCCGACCCTGATACTCTTTAGTGATGGCTGTAAAAGCATTGTGGGTAATGTCTGAGGGGTCCTGTGACAGAGGCCTGTGAACAGAACCAGCCCAAGCCTTTCAGGGGTCCTAAGCAGAATTTGATTTGGGGCCCTCCTCCCACCACTGCGGAGTCACCTGTGCTTGACAATTATTGACACAAATGTTACACTATAATGTTAAATTATAAATTGTGTTAATACAGTTATGGATTATGAACTACTGTCCCCCTGGGCACAGATGCATAAGGACCCCCTGTACCTTATTTGTAAGAAAGTGTGTGCAAATGGGGGAAGGGAGGTCTGGTGTCCTCCCCCAGAAAACTCTGAATTTGGTAGATGTGATTTCCTGTATTCGGTTGCATTTTTGGGATGGCCAGCTGGAGAAGGGCAATACCTAAATTCATTCAGATTCATAGCCTTTTGCTTTTTTACTTCTTGAGGTAGTGACTTCACGCAACGACTTGTGCTTCAGGGCCCTTTGACCTCTTGGGTGAATCAGGCTCATTCATTCCCCCATCCTTGCTTTGTCTATGCCTGCGAGGTGTCTAGTTTATATGGATGACTCAAATGCTGCCACTAAGCAACCAGGGGGCCCGAAGCAGCCGTTTAGTTCGCTTATGCCTCGAGCCGGCTCTGCTTGTGAATAACTTCAGTAATGATGCATTCATGTTCTGTTTTCCACTTCAGGTTGGCCCAATGAAAGATGTCAGTCAGGGCGGCTCCCCTCTTGATAACTGTGACCCTCTTCTGTCTCACTGTGGGTGAGTATCAAGCTCGGTTATTTTAAACATTTCAGTGAAGGCATTCATGTCACTGTAACACATCGAGGCTGAGTTAACCAACAACACTGAAAGCTGTAGCTATAAACTCTCAGAAAAAAAATGTTTCAGGAGTTTAAAATCATCAGTGAGGTTTACCAGCTGTTCCTCATGTTAATGTTCAGACACCCGTACAGTTTCACTTTGTTGTAATTAAAGTCAAAGCAAATTTACATCGTCTCATCAACACCAACATGGAGCCAACTGGGTTCAGAAAAGGTTGTAAACAAGATGAACATCACAAGAAAGCTGCTCATATCGACAACTGCAGTTCTGGTTCTGGCTCACTTCTGTGAGCTGCTGATATACATGAGCAGCTCTGCAATGTTTGTCACTAACGACACTGTGAGGTCTTTATAATGTCGTATTTTCACTTTCTGATGTTTCATTAGTTTGATGATGAACTGACAAACATCATCTGTGTGATTCATGACACAGTTTAAACAGATCAATAAATAATTAGTCTCTCTTTATTCACTGACATACAAAGTTTTTATGAAATGAGGTCCCATGGGGTCCATCAGAAGGGGCGTGGCTTCAGGACTGTAATTTCCAAATTATGATATATTATTCTTGATTAAGCAACTCAGAAGTATATACAATTACTAGAATTAGCCCCATCTTACCAGCCACGACATTAAATACATTGACATTGAAATTAGTTTGACC
>CAEMYA010000367.1:114797-145222 GCA_903131615.1 Diplodus sargus
CCCCAGACCAGCCATGACCATCGCATCCCGACTAAAGCTACCTAACCAAAAACGACTAACCTATTAAGAGAAAAGCAAAGAGATACAAAAACAGGACTACCTGGAACTCAAAATAAATTAAAACAAGGCCCTGGGGCTCTAACAGGAACTGAACCCAAACTGAAATCAGCAATAAAGGAGAAAACTGTAAAAGACTGTGAGGCCAGTGCAGCCTCCCTCCTCCTGCAACACACCTGTAATGAGAGAGAGAGAACTGCCATGATACTGCCTCTTTTTTTACCTGCTCAGGTTATTACCTGCACCTGAGCTCGGGAAGGCAGAGCAGGGCAGAGACAGAGGACACACACACACAGGGCACTGACCTGGCCACATGTGACATTAAGACACAAAGATAACTGACATGCAGGACAACATTTGTCTGAACAGGCTCGACTCTAATTCACATGATGAAGAGTGAGTAGTGACACAAAGAGGAAGAGACTTTTAAAACTTAAGTAACTCCAGTTATATTCCTTTTGTTCCCTCTAAATCTATGAGGAACACTGCTGACAGCTTATTGATGGAAAAGTTTATTGATGCAGAAAATGTTCAACGACCTTTTAAAATGTAATTCTATATATAAAAACATGAAATATTTAGAATGACAAGCATTTGTAAAATGACAGAAGAAGCTTGTATGTTGACAGGATGTGTTTTTCACAAAAATACAATTAATCAGAAGCTACAAAAGAAGCCACTTTAAAGTGGCACTATCACCTCGTACCGAGTGTCCACACATAATATTTGTTCTCTGCAACAACAACAAAGTTGTCTGAACATACGGGACGTAAACAACTAAACATTCTAATGATTACATGTGATGATCTAAACTCTTTATACCAAATACAACCGAAGATTAAAATAAATGACAAAATGATAGTTATTTTAGATAAGCTGCTGTGAGATTAACTTTACAAAATGCTGTGTGTTGTTTGTTCAGTACAGCTGCATACAGTGTTCACAGAGAAGCTGTCAAAGTACAGACAGAGTTTTTCATGTTGTCGTCCGTTTCGTTGGTTTAGTTGATACAGATTTCTTTATTGAGCTGAAAGAGACAGAAAGTCAACAAAAAGGTTCAAGTCGATGTCACGATCAACATGTTTTATCACATTTCACTGTCCTCTCTTTCTCTCTCTGTATGTGTGTGTATTAGAATAATTAAAGAACATGTAATAACAGAAGAAGAAGATCTCACCAATGGATTCTCTGTAGCAAAACAAAACGAGCAGAGGAATAACAAGAACGATTCCACAAACCAGCCCAACAATCAACAGCACAGGAAATGAAGAGGTGTCAGGCCTGGACACCGCTGGAATAAATAGGAAAACAACATTTGTCTAAATTTCTTTCAAAAACAAACAGTTGACCAGAAAATGCAGCAATTGTTTTAATCCTACTCACCCTGAACTGACATCCAGCTCTGTGCTGACTCTTGTCCTGAGTGTTGACACTTGTAGAATCCTTCATCTGACTTTGACACTGCAGAGATATTTAACTCCCATCTGCTATCATTTTGAATGACTTTCTCATTGTGATAGAAAAACACAATGGAGTCAAATGTTTGATTTCTTAATTTGCAGCTCAGACTAACAGAATGTCCTTCAGTCACAGGATGGGCAGGGCTCAGCAGGATCATATCTCCACCTGTTAAACAGTCAAAGAATACCAGGATTCAGTCTGAGATCAGCTGGTTGAGGAACTTGAGAATGAGCTGATGTAGAGAGATGAGAAAAGACGTACTGGGTTTTTTTCTTTTACATTGTTGTCACTGATTTAACAGGGATCATAAAATCTGACGTTTCATCTTCGTACACCTTGTGTGTCTAATGTTCAAGAACCCTTTCAGTTGGCTGAATCTGTAAACTCACAGCTAAATATCACTAAATCCTTCACACTGGACTTTAAATGGTGATCATGGACCTAAAAACTGAAGAACACATCAGCCACAAATCTACATTCTGTATTTATACATGGTTAAAATCACAGTGTGATTAAATACTCAGCTATGTTTATTAAGTGAAAACCATTAATTACTGGAGAGATAGATGATGAAGCAGAGTGTTGGGCAGAACTCTTAACATGTCAGTGTGCTGTCCTCCTCAACACACAACTGTATGTTTGAAGTAATAAGTCAAAGAAAAACATAATGTAATGAAATCATACCCGGTACAGTGATGTTGACTGCATTGCTGAACTCTCCTGATCCAGACTGACACCAGTACACTGCATCACTGATCCTGTACTTGTTTATGTTGCATGTTGATCCATTCATTGTCCCCCAGGTCGTGCAGTCTGACCGGTATCTCTCCCCAGTTAATAACCTCCACACTCTCCACTCAGTTGAGTTTCCCTCACAGCTCAGTGAGACAGAGTCTGAGGTGAAGTGTTGAGCTCTGTCAGGACTCACTGTGAGAGATGCTGATGAGTGAATATCTGAAAAACAACATTCAAATAGTCCTTAGCTTTGTTTTTATTGCAACAAAGTTCAGTATTTTGGTAAAATTACGATTTCTACTTTGACCTCTTGCTACAATTTTGAGTATATTTTTAAATGATAGACAACCAAGTGACTACAGCTGCTGTAAGCAGACGAAGAGCTCAAGTATTCAGACTAAAAGTACTTTTTGTAAATGAGAGCAGAGTTTTAGCCAAGATATTATATCTTTCTTTTTGTGTGTTGTGTTGAAGAGTGAGGACAGAAGGAAACAAGTAAATTCCACCCAGTAAGGCGGAAAATGTTGAGACTCTGTCTGGTTAGGTCATGTGTTTTTCGTGTTTGGTCTTCCTGTTTTAATTTGTAATTCTTACCCTTCCCTCTCGTTTCAGGTTTCTTGACTTCCTACCCTCATGTTTTCCTGTGTGCAGATTTGCAGCAGCCCCACCCTGATTGTTCTCACCTGTGTCTGTGTCTCCCCCCTTCCCTAGTGTATTTAAGTCCTGTGCTTTGTGTTTGTCCTTGCCAGTTTGTCATGTCGAGTGTCCCAGCCTTCCCCTTCGTGTTTGAGATTCTGTTCCGCAGTTCCTGGTTACCAGTTTTGTTTTTGCTACCATACGGTTTTTGTCTTGCCTTGAGCATTAAATTTGAGTTTTTGGAACCTCGAATTTTTGTCGAGTCGTGCATTTGAGTCCCTGCCACTGATTCCTCTCAGAAAACATGAAGGTTAGCTTGATGCTAAAGAGACAGACAAGGTCATAAGTAATTAATTTTCTTTTTTTCAAGATACAGTTTGTTTCCCATCATTAAGAAACAAGATGAACAGAGCTGATATAACATCTGTTTCTTCAGAGATAAAAACAAACTGACCTGCAGACCAGACAAACTTAGGTTGACTAAAATGGGAAGAATACAGTGGATCTCCTCTTCCAGCTCTGCACAAATATCCTGCTGTGTGTGTCTGTCCATGAACAATGTAGGAGTCCTGTTCAGTCCCAATGCTGCTGCCAGGTAGCACCTCAACTCTGTAGGGGTTGTCTGATGGTTTGTGAACCATCTTAAACCAGTATAAGTTCCATCCTACAGATGGATCTTCAACACTGCAGTTCAGAGTTACTGAGGCTCCAGCACTCAGCCATGATGAAGACACAGTGAGGACAGGCTGGGGTCCTGTTGGAAAATGATTTTTTAAATGAAAACAGGTATTGATGGTGGATCAGATACATTCTGCACAATCAATACATACTGAAGATTTACTTTAAATATGTAAATGAACAAAAACAGCCTCATAATGAGCTGTATAACCTTCACTTTGAAAGAAATGTGATGTGACTTACTGTCTGATACTGTCAGTTTGATGGGATCACTCCAGTCTGTTGAGTGCTGCATATGTATCGTTCTGCCCTTACACCTGTAGTCTCCACTGTGGGATTCAGTCACAGATGTAATACTGTGTTCATTTTGATCTGACGGTTCTTCTGAGCTGGTTGTTCTCCATTCATACTCCCACTCAGTGTCTCCTCCATCTTTGATCTCACATCTGAGAGTGATGCTCTCTCCTCTGTATACTTCAGTCCAGTTTGGCTGCAGAGTCACAACAGCCTTGTTTGGAACTGTTCATGTTCAAGAATTCACAGAAAGGAAACAAAAAAGAAGAAAAGTTAAATCTACATCAAACATACAATGTTTTTCAATCAATTAATCCAACATATATGTTTATTCTGTTTCCAGTACAAAAGTCAAACTCACTGGTTTTGTAGATAGGGACTGAATCACTGTACTCTGTGTAGTTAACTGGCTCTCCTCTTCCTCCTCTGCACCAGTAGACTCCTCCCTCTGAGACTCTGATTGGTCCAGCTGAGAGTTGAGAGGTCAGAGGTTCAGAGGTTTTTACTCCTCTGTACCAGAAGTATTTCCAACCAGATGATGATGGGTTCACAGAGCAGGTCAGGGTCACACTGCCCCCTACAGGAATTTCTCTGTCATCAGCCCTCAGTTCAGCCTTTGGTCCTTTTGTTGTTCGATTTAGAACAAAGACATAAACAAAGAAATTAATGTCACTGTGATTAAGTCCAGTTTATATAATGCAGCACACACAGGTCAGAAATACTGGACCTGTAAATTAGTCTTAACACTGAATTATTTTATAAATACTGGAGACATATTAGTTTAAACTTGGTCAAAGACCTCTCTTACATGTCATGTCTCTCTTTTCTGGGTATCTAATTTTTAAGTTTCACTACTGAATGTTACAATTGTGAAGGTAAAACCTTGTTTAGGTGTTGAAGAGCCAATTCTAACACATCGCTGTGGTTTCAAGTAGCGATGTCCCGATCAGGTTTTTTTACCCCGATACGATCTAAGTCCTTTAATATTTGGTATCTCCTGAGACCGAGTCCCAATCCGATACTCAGCCTTAACTAACATTTTCCTGGATTATACAGCTGCATTAAGAAAAAAGTAACTCCAAGTGTTGGATGCAGTTACTTATTAGGTTTTTTAATTTTCTTAAAACAAAGTAAATACTTTCATATGGCTCTTTCTTATTGTGCATATGTTGTTGCAACATTGGCCTCCACCTTCCCTGTTTAAGCAGGTAAGTCTGTGATGCTGCACTGTGATAGCAGGCCCTCGTGTACAGCAGCTGGAGTGTGTGAGACGCAGCACACGCTTGGTACCTCCATATCATCAACTGCTTTATTCATATTCCTTGTGTTGTCATGTAAAATGACGTGGACACGTTGCTTGTCTATTTCATAGTGTTCAGCATCTCCTCGATTGCCTGTTTTACAAGCTCTGCTGGATGAGACCCACCGAACTAGTGCGCAAACCGGCAAATGTAACTCGGAAGTGGAGTAAATGTAATGACTAGATGGTCCCTGGGCATACTAAGGCTACAAAAACTCCAGGTGATGAAGAAAAAACCCTAAACCTCTCCCACAGAGATGAGCTGGTTATCCAGTGTGATTAATTCAGTTATTTTCTCTGTAATATTTCTGGCCACGTCGCTGTCTCAAGGATATTTCTCTTTCCCTTTGAGAGCAGGGCTGCAACTAACGATTATTTTGGTTGTCAACTAATCTATTGATTATTTTATTGATAAGCTGAATAGTCACGATTAGAAGAAGAAGAAGCTGAAACTTATGCATCATGTTTTGTGACATTTGTAATGCCTAATCGTAATTATTACAGTTTTTTATTGATTACATCTTACAATGAATTATTATTATGTTATAAATCATTGCATTAAGTTGAGGTTTATTATTCAGTGTTTTATCCAATTTATATTATTACTTTTTTGTACTGATTTAATATCCTACACACACTAATGGATGAATATGTCTAAAGAAATGCATATCCGTTTCAGTTTGATTTGCTTGTAGGTTTGTAGGCTACTACAGGGTAGAGTTTAGATTCTCTGCCGCAGCCTGTTTTTGATTTATTTGCTTATTTATATTATTTTTTTGAAAACTCTAAATAATGACTGTATTACCAGCTACAAAACGCTCATCTCTCTCCTCCCTCCATTGTTGTTTGTGTCGCTGCGTGGTGTTACACTGTGAGTTGTCGCACACGTGACATCACACCCCGACATAAGAAGAAAGCAAAAATAACAAAAATAATAGTAATGCACAGTGACTTGAATAAGTACCTACTTACGCGTTAGATATACTTGTTACTGAAAAAAGTGACCTGCTCATAATTACAGCTAATGTGTCTGGCTGGCCGGCCGGGCTAGTACTCAACGTGCACGGGCTCGGGTCGGGTCGGGCTTGACGCTCCAAGCCAGTAGCGTAACATCATGGTGATAGGCCCTGGTGCAAAAAGATTTTTTTGTGCCCCCCAGCCCTGCCTTAAAACACATGTGCACGCTCGTGCGCACTGCACGCACACACACACACACACATAGCCACTCGAGAACTGCTATTACAGGGGTGGCCTGGCCATCGGGAGTACCAGGATTTTTCCATTTTTTATTTTATTTGTATTCATTTATTTATTTATTTGTTCAGCTGCGCCTTGCCTTGGTAACTACCATCAATGACCAAATAATAGCTGGGTTTCAATTAACCACAGGGTCCCCTTAAACGCCGGGTGCAGGTGTATATTTCGATAAATAACTGCCAAATAAATGCCGGATCTAATTCATTTTTAAAAAATCAAGGAAGAAGACGTGACCACTGACACTGCACGTTTTTCTTCTTTGCCTTTTTCATGTATTGTGCTGCTTTCTGTCAGTTAATATCACATTGATGATCGTCATGGATCTGGTGCAGCAAAAAAATATGTTTAAAGTATGACTAAAATTTGCAGAGGAAAACTCGAGAGAAGCAGACGTTTCTCTGTCAACTCTAAGAGAGTGAGAGATTGGTGAAAAAATCAAACTGAGCTTCAGCGTCTGTCCAGGGAGGACAGCAACAGGGCCAGACTGCCTGCTGGAGAGAGGAAGAAGGCGAGCGAGGAGCTTGAGACAAACATGCGGGAATGGGTTATCAGTTATATATGAGTGTCCCGCAAAATGATCAGGGTGATGAGAAACAAATGTACGCCACCGTGAGTGACAGTAGGGATGAGGAGTTTGCTGTGAGTGCTGGTTGAATTAAACGCTTATCCCAAATTGCCGCCTGGTCATCGCCTGCCATCCCAAGATGGCGCCGCGTGAGTGGCAGCCTGTAGCAGCAGCTCTCGCTCACTTTTGAGCTTTTTACACTTTTTATAGTTCTTCTTGTACTTTTTAACTATTTTTTTTTCCTTCTCTCTGGAGCTCTCTGGTTGGGCAATATGGAGAGACTCACTTCTCTCATTCTGGTCTTAATACTTATTTTATCACTGTTTTCCGCCATGTCCGGGGAGCCTGGACGCAGCCCTATTGTTTACAGTAGGGATCAGCTGTTGGCCCTCAGTAACGCCGCAGTGCAGCCACACGAGGGGCCTGATGTCCCCCACGAGCTGAGGAGGAGGAGACGCGGGTGCGGTCCCGGAGCTGTTCGCCGACGCAGGAGGACACGCTACAGACCCGTCCTCCCGTCTGTCATCATGGGGAATGTAATATCTCTCCCCAATAAAAAGGACGAGCTAACGACGCTGACCCGGCATCAGAGGGACTACCGCGAGTGCAGCATCATGGCGCTCACTGAGATGTGGCTAACAGAGCTGACCCCTGACACGGACGCAAACCTGGACGGCTTTCAACTGCGGCGGGCAGACAGGACGGCAGAGAGCGGTAAGAGGAAAGGAGGAGGACTGGCGGTGTGTGTTAATGACAGATGGTGTAACTCTGGGCACATCACTGTTTAAGAACAGGTCTGCAGTAAGGACATCAAACTTTTAGCTGTTAGCATGAGGCCATACTCCCTCTCGAGGGAGTTCACACAGGTGATTGTACTCCAAAGTCCTTCTAGGCAAGTCATGCCACTCGGCGGCCATCTTAGCGACGCCTTGAAAAGCCCAAAGAGACCAGACCCCTATCTAAATGAATGGAGGCGTGGTCAAATCCACCCTTTAACGTGATAGCAGGACGGAAGAAACGTACAGACATGCTCGCCAGTGAAATAAACATCGACTTTACCATAGAAATGATGTTTAAAACGCTCTTTTCCTACCGGGAGAACTCCACTGCGCATACGCACGGATTTACGACACCGACGTCCATCGTACGGCTGAATCTGTGCCGGCTGCTGTGCTCTGGCTCTACTCTGCCTGACCATTGATGTATGGACCAGACAATGTCTAATACGTCATTTCTTATCATTCACTCTACAAATTAGATAAAGATTTGAAAGAGACTTCCAGCTGGCTCTGCTTGCCACCAGGTGAATGGTCTCTGTCGTAAAAACTACTTGTGCACATGCGCTGGTGAAACAACATGATTGGGCTATAATTTTCCCGTTTTGGCTGTGACAACGCAGGTGATTGGCTGTTGGTGAAAGGGGCGGGCTATGCTCCATCTTTGGTGTCGCAGATTTCCCCATTCAAATCAGAGTGATCTGTCTCTACTAGGGTTGTCACGATACTAAAATTTTCAACTCGATACCGATACTCAGGAAAATATTCGATACTCGATACTATTTTGGATACCACAAGGATAAGAAAAAGACCAAACAGGAAAAATGCAAAAATAACCTCTAACATGTAACAATAAACAGAACCACAAGTTAAATATTTGTAATAAAAAACAGTTGCGCAAAAAGAAACTGCAACTATGATAACAGGTTTCAGGTAACAATAAGAACAATATTTTGAGGTTGTATGCTGTGCACATCTAAATATTAGGCAAGCCTGATAACTGGTACAGGAGAAGTACGGACTCCCCTGAAGCTGCTGCAAGACTGTTTGTTTTGTTGTGTTGTACAGCTCTGGGATTTCACTGTACATAAAGTGATTCAGAGAGGGAAGAGCATACCTTGGGTTTAGCTGCTTAATAAGTTGTTGGACCCCAGGTTTCTCCATGGTGTAAATAGGAACCTGATCCATACATATGTACTCTGCCACAGCTCTGTTAATTTTCTGTGGTGGTATCGATACTTTTGAAAATGAGTATCGTATCCGGATACAACATTTTAGTATCAATACTTTGAGTTTCGATACTTTTGACAACCCTAGTCTCTACAATAGTAGAACGTCTCTGTTGTACTCGCTGTGTGCATCCCTCCCTCTGCTAACGCTGATGCTCACAAGCTTCAATCATGCCTCTGTCCTCCACTCTGCCCACATTCACTCAGTATGTCACCTGCTACACCAGAGACAATAAAAGATTGGACTTATTGTATTCCAACAGCAAGGAGGCAAGTCATCCCCTCTCCCTCCCCTGGGAAGATCTGACCACAACCTGGTGCATCTCCTGCCTGTGTACAAGCTCCTCGTAAACAGGCAACCAGTGGAAATCCGCACAGTTAAAGCATGGACTGAGGAGTCTGAGGAGGCTCTGAGGGACTGCTTTGACTCCACTGTGTGGAAAGAACTGTGTGTTTCTCATGGGGAGGACATCAACAGTTTAACAGACTGCATAACGGACTACATTAACTTCTGTGTTGATAACACTGTACCCACCAGGACAGCAAATCCTGGATTAATCCTGACATAAAGGCCCCTCTTAAGGAGAAAAAGAGGGCCTTTAGGTCAGGAAACAAGGAGGAGCTGAAGGCTGTGCAGAAGGAGCTGAGGAGGAAGATCAGAGAGGGGAATAACAGCTGCAGGAGGAAGATGGAGAACCAGCTGCAGCAGAGAAACATCAGTGGAGTCTGGAAAAGCCTTACAACAATTTCAGGGCAGAGGACTCCAGACTCCCAGGCTGCAGGGGATCAGGCGTGGGTGAACGACATTAACCTATTCTTCAATAGGTTTGACCAGACACCCACCCCTACCCCGGCCCAGCCGTCTCTGCTGCCCCCCACCACCTCTTCCATCCCCCGTTTACTGCCCCATTCCAACCTCTACCTCCCTTTCCACGGCTTTCATGTCGCGGACTCCCCCTACTGGGAGCTTGCA
This sequence comes from Diplodus sargus, assembly GCA_903131615.1. Taxonomy (NCBI): domain Eukaryota; kingdom Metazoa; phylum Chordata; class Actinopteri; order Spariformes; family Sparidae; genus Diplodus; species Diplodus sargus. The sequence goes on from CAEMYA010000367.1 coordinate 124,759, forward strand.
GGACAAGCTGGAGCTCGCAGGGGTGAACCAACACCTCACATCCTGGATCCTGGATTACCTCACTAACAGGCCACAGTATGTGAGGACTCGGGACAACTTGTCGGACACAATAACCTGCAGTACAGGGGCCCCACAGGGAACAGTCCTGGCCCCTTTCCTGTTCACCCTGTACACCGCAGACTTCTACCACCAATCCCCTCACTGCCATCTACAGAAGTTCTCTGACGACTCTGCTATCATCGGCCTCATCAGGGACGGGGACAACAGAGCCTACAGAGAACTTATTCAGGACTTTGTGGACTGGTGCCGGCGGAACCACCTCCAGCTTAACGCCGGGAAAACCAAAGAGCTGGCGTTGTTTTGCTGCCTTTACTCTCGAGTGAACTCAGTGTATTTTTGAGTGTTTTTTATGTATTGTATCCAATGAGTAGTATTAAATGCAGCTCTTATGTTACCACCTCCGCGCAGCAGTCTATTGCAGATGTTACATGTCGCAGTTGGACTTCTTTCGCTTTCTAATTTAAAATATTCCATACTGCAAACATTTTATCCACAGGTTTGCCAGAGTAACTTTACAGACATGTCTGCATTCTGACACAAATTGTGCTCTGACGTAAGAGAAAAATAAAATAAAAATCGGGCTTGGGTCCACGTTCGAAATTGTCAATTACGATCAGTGGAAAAATGCCCATATCGGTTCTGTAGGATCAGGACATCATTAGTTTTAATTGAGGAAAGACAACTGTTAAATACTTTGCAGGGTCACAGGGTGATTAACCAGCTCACATGTGATGAGAGCGAGGTTACATCCTGGACAGACTGTCAGTCCATCACAGAGTGAAGTCATAACACAGACTTCTGTCTCCCACAGTGTCGTCACTTTGGGTCTGTCTGATCGTGCTTTGGACAAAACTAATCAACTAGGAAAACTATATTCGTCTTTCTGCCCCAGTCAAAAACAAACAGTTATAAGAAAATGCAGCACTTGTTTGAATCCTACTCACGCTGAACTGACATCCAGCTCTGTGCTGACTCTCGTCCTGAGTGTTGACACTTGTAGAATCCTTCATCTGACTTTGACACTGCCGAGATCTTTAACTCCCATCTGCTGTCACTCTGTATGACTTTCTCATTGTGATAGAAAAACACAATGGAGTCAAATGTTTGATTTATTAATTTGCAGCTCAGACTAACAGAATGTCCTTCAGTCACAGGACGGGCAGGGCTCAGCAGGATCATATCTCCACCTGTTAAACAGTCAAATAATACCAGGTTTCAGTCAGAGATCAGCTGGTTGAGGAACTTGAGAATGAGCTGATGTAGAGAGATGAGAAAAGACATACTGGGTTGTTTCTTTTACATTGTTATCACTGATTTAACAGTGATCATAAAATCTGATGTTTCATCTTCATACACCTTGTGTGTCTAATGTTTAAGAACCCTTTCAGTTGGCTGAATCTGTAAACTCACAGCTAAATATCACTAAATCCTTCACACTGGACTTTAAATGGTGATCATGGACCTAAAAACTGAACAACACATCAGCCACAAATCTATATTCTATATTTATACATGGTTAAAATCACAGTGTGATTAAATCCTCAACTATGTTTATTAAGTGAAAACCATTAATTACTGAAGAGATGATGAAGCAGAGTGTTGGGCAGAACTCTTAACATGTCAGTGTGCTGTCCTCCTCAACACACAACGGGATGTTTGAAGTAATAAGTCAAAGAAAAACATCATGTAATGAAATCATACCCTGTACAGTGATGTTGACTGCATTGCTGAACTCTCCTGATCCAGACTGACACCAGTACACTGCATCATTGGTCCTGTCAGTGTTTATGTTGCATGTTGATCCATTCATTGTCCCCCAGGTCGTGCAGTCTGACCGGTATTTCTCCCCAGTTAATAACCTCCACACTCTCCACTCAGCAGAGTTTCCCTCACAGCTCAGTGAGACAGAGTCAGAGGTGAAGTGTTGAGCTCTGTCAGGACTCACTGTGAGAGATTCTGATGAGTTAATATCTGAAAAACAACATGCAATAAGAGGTCAAACAGAGCACAGAGATCTTCAGATAGACAATGCCTCCATTCAAATAGTCCTTAGCTTTGTTTTTATTGCAACAAAGTTCAGTATTTTGGTAAAATTCTATTTCGGACAACCAAGTGACTACAGCTGCTGTAAGCAGAGGAAGAGCTTAAGTAGATCTGTGACGGAAGCTTTTGGAGCCACGCGAATGGTGTCTTGTCAGATTCAGCTTGCAAAGTCTGAGAGTGTCAGCAGTCAGAGAGTTGGACGCCATCGGATTCTCTGATAGGTTGTCTGCTAGTTGTTCAAGAATGTGACCATTCTGACTGGCAGTGTGCTAGCAAATCTGCGTGGTATGTGGGATGGCAGAAGTGATGATGGTAAACAAACAACTTTTTCCCTCCTGCGTCATCTTCATATAATAACGGGCCCGAGGCCAGACAATGCAACCATCAGTTCAGCCAAAATGATCTTTCAAGTGATGTCAAGTATTGTATTCCACAGACGTCTTCTTGTCAAAGATTTAAGAACCGGAGTGATGTGATCTACTTTTTTGCTTCTTGTTACGACTCGAGCAGCAGCGTTCTGAATCAGCTGCAGCTGTCTGATGGAGTTTTTAAGAGAGTCCTGTAAAAGACACCGTTACAGTAGTCTAGTCTGCTTAAGATAAATGCGTAGACAAGTTTTTCCAAATCCTGTTGAGACATAAGCCCTCTTATCCTGGATATATTCTTAAGGTGATAGTAGGCTGACATTGTCATTTTCATCCGCTCAAATGTGCTTAGATAGGATTCAAACCAATTCAGTGCTGTACCAGAGAGACTCAACCAGTTTTCCAGTCAGCCCAGTAGTATATTAAGTCGGCCCAGTTTTCTTTCATTAAAAAGATGAACAGAGCTGATATAACATCTGTTTCTTAAAAGGTAGAATCACACTGACCTGCAGACCAGACAAACTTAGGTTTACTGTAGTAAGAGTAAAACTCTGGATCTCCTCTTCCAACTCTGCACCTATATTCGGCTGTGTGTGTCTGTCCATGAACAATGTAGGAATCCTGTTCAGTCCCACTGCTGCTGCCAGGTAGCAGCTCAACTCTGTAGGTGTTGTCTGATAGTTTGAGAACCCTCTTGTACCAGTAGAACTTCCATCCTGCAGATGGATCTTCAACACTGCAGTTCAGAGTAACTGAGGCTCCAGCACTCAGCCATGATGGAGACACAGTGAGGACAGGCCATGGATCTGTTGGAAAATGATTTTAATTAAATTAAAACATGTATTGATAGTGTATCAGATACATTCTGCAAAATCAGTACATACTGAAGATTTACTTTAAACATATATATGAACAAAAACAGCCTTTTAATGAGCTGTATAATCTTCACTTTGAAAGAAATGTGCTGTGACTTACCGTCTGATACTGTCAGTTTGATGGGATCACTCCAATCTGTTGAAGAATGCTGCGTATGTTTCTTTCTGCCCTTACACCTGTAGTCTCCACTGTGGGATTCATTAACAGGTGTAATACTGTGTTCATTTTGATCTGAAGGTTTTTCTGAGCTGGTTGTTCTCCATTCATACTCCCACTCAGTGTCTCCTCCATCTCTGATCTCACATCTGAGAGTGATCCTCTCTCCTCTGTATACTTCAGACCAGTTTGGCTGCAGAGTCACAACAGCCTTGTTTGGACCTGTTCATGTTCAAGAATTCACAGAAAGGAAACAAAATGTACAGAAGTCCAGAGGGACAAGTGAGAATTATTTTCTTCTGGTGCTCCATTTTCTAAGTTATACTTTTTTTTTCTTTTTTATGTCTGCAGACATAGACTGCAAAAATGTTCATCTCTCTATAAAAGCAAGGAATCTCTGTCTGTCTGTGTGTCTGTGTGTATGTGTGCCTCAAACATCTCTGCAGATCAGAATCAGACTGATCTGAGATTTTCAACATGGCTTCTGCGTGGTTTAAGGGGGTGCAACATCGGCTTTGCTTGGACTACAATGATACCGTTAAGAAATTATTCAATAAATGCCTAACCAATTGCACTATCATCGTCAACCATAGCCCTGTGCGCACCAGATCCAATCACTGTAGAGCTCACCCCCACGACACACCTTACGAAACGAGCGGACTTCTACCTGCAGCGGTGCAAGCTGGACCGGGATTTTGCCGGCGGTTCGGTCCCGTTCTGTGCATCTAAACTGACTGTTCTGGGTTAATGAGACTAAACGAGTCCGGACTGAGTATGTTCAGGTCTGAGGAGATCCGGATAAGCAAGGACAACAAAGTGGAATCGGAATCTGTGGATGTTGGTGTGTAGCTAGCTGCTAGCCCACCCCCATGCCCCACCTCCTGAGTCGACTCGCCGGCACGTCCAAAACCGTACTTACCGTACCGGCAAATAATGTCCGCCACGCTTTTTTTTGCGAACATTGCCGTCACATTTGCATTGTGTCTGGTGCAGGAAGAAATGGTAAAAACAGGCTTTTGTCACGAAAGTGTCTGCAAGCAGGAAGTGTTTGGAAAAAGGTGGTGGAAAAAGGCACCACACCAACCAATCACAAAATTATATGGCAAACCACGTGATTTGGTTGCTGAGGAACAGGGGAAGTTGTGGGAGGGACGCCGGCGGAAGAGTGACAGTGATACATCATAATAATCTCCTGGAACCATTTCAGTCAGCTTTCAGAGCCTGTCACTCCACCGTAACCGCCCTTACTAAAGTGGTAAATGACATTTTGCCTAACTTAGAATCTAACTCGACCCCAGTGCTCATGTTACTGGATCTCAGCACTGCATTTGATACTATAGATCATGGCATACTGTCAGATCGACTTGAAAGTCAATTTGGCATCTCTGGCTTGGCTCTAGCCTGGCTAAAATTGTACCTGTCCGAAAAGAACACAATGTGTTTCCTACAATGGCACTTCATCAATTTTTACTGCTGTGAAGTACGGAGTTCCCCAGGGTTCTGTTCTGGGCCCTTTGCTTTTCTCTTTGTATATTTCACCTCTCGGCCAAATTATTCGGAGCTATGGAATACATTTCCACTGCTATGTGGACGACACTCAGCTGCATGTGCCCCTAAACGCTGACGACAAATCTCAAATAACGAAACTAGAGACCTGCCTATGTGCAGTGAAGAAGTGGATGTCTGAAAACTTCCTGTTCTTAAATTCAGAAAAAAACTGAGATGCTGGTCATCATTCCAGCCAGCCAGAGACACCATGTTGATCAGGTGGCTGTCACTCTTGACAACTGCGTTATTTCTCAAAGCTCAACCGTCAAGAATCTAGGTGTTACTTTTGATTCTACGCTCTCTTTTGATCAGCATATCAAAGAAATTACCAAGATTGCCCTCTATCATCTGCGCAATATAGCTAAAATTAGGTCTTTCCTGTCCACGGCGGACGCAGAGATCCTGATTCATGCCTTTGTCTCATCGAGGCTGGATTACTGCAATGCCTTATTTCCAAGTCTTCCACGTGACAGCACTAAAACTCTTCAGATGGTTCAGAATGCTGCAGCCAGAGTCCTAACAAGTACGAGAAAATTGATCATATTACACCAATCTTAGCATCTCTGCACTGGCTCCCAGTGCATCTAAGATCAGACTTTAAGGTGCTGCTGATGACTTACAAAGCTGTACACGGCCTTGCCCCGTCGTACATGTCAGATCTAATTAAACTATATATTCCAACTCCGGTATTACGCTCTCAGGATTCAGGACTCCTGATGGTTCCCAGGATCAAAAAAGTCAGCTGGCTGCAGGGCTTTTCCAATCGGGCTCCTTTCCTCTGGAATAACCTCCCAGCTGACATCAGACAATCTGGCTCTGTTGACGCCTTTAAATCTGAACTCAAAACTCACTTCTTTGATGTAGCCTTTAATTAGCCCTTGATACCAAAAGTAAGCTTCGGTCGGTGTCAGTCTCAATGAGTTCCTATAGTATTAGATTAAATTGTGCTGCCGACGCGAAACAATCGGTTTATTCTGATCAATATTGCATTTCTCTAACCTTTGTTTTTGTTTTCTGTTCCCACAAGCTGTGTCACTCTCTACACTCTCTATAGCTTCCTCCTCCTCCTCTTCCCTCTCCTCATTCTCCTTTTTCTTCCTCCCCTCTTTCTTTCAGGCTCCCTTCTGATGGACCACGGCCTCCTGGGACCATCTACTTTTTCTGGGCTCCTGCTGCCTTGAAATACTGACTGATCTGGATCCTCACACCCCGGGCTCTGCTGAATCCCTGCTCTCCTCTGCTTCAAGACCTCCTCATATCTATATTTCTGTAAGACTTGATGCCTCTCTCTGTCTATTACTAATGATCTTGTGTGGCCTGCCCTCTCTCAGGTCACCATAGTGGATAGGAGGTCATCTGGCTTGGGCACCACTTGGTGATGCCTCGTCCTGCTCGGTCGTCTCCTGGATCCACTCTCCACTAAACATTAGACGTCCAAACGACGTCTTTTCGAGGTCATTTTCGCAATATAGACATGATCTGCACGTCCATCAAACGTCTAATGTTTAGTGGGTCAATTTACATATAACTTGTATCACACTTTCTGTTGAAGTAACTTGTCAACTGTGATTTGTTGCTCTTTTCTGTATACGCAACATCTATTGCATGTCTGTCCGTCCTGGAAGACGGATCCTCCTCTGTGGCTCTTTCTGAGGTTTCTTCCATTGTTTTTTTTTACCCTGTTAAAAGGTTTTTTTTCCATCAACATGTGAAGTTTTTCCTCACTCGAATCGAGGGTCTAAGGACAGAGGATGTTGTTCACTGTACAGATTGTAAAGCCCACTGAGGCAATGTGATTGTGATTTTGGGCTATATAAATAAAATTGATTTGATTTCATTTAGAGATCTCAAATTTTGAGAGTTGAGAGCTCTCTGACATATAGCGTGTTTGGAGTGTATAGTAAGTATGTTATATAGTGTATAGTGTACTGTGTTTAGAGTGTAGTGTAGACATTTATTTATGTTGTGAGTCAAAACAATGAGGAGACTGCTGAATGTGGAGCAGGCAGGGAGGAGCCGGGGGAGACCTGAGCCTGAGGCATTGTCTGCTTTTAAATGTAAATACTTACATATAACCTTGTAAATTTCAAAAACTCATGCACAAATTGAGCAAACAACAATTTACATTTGCATTGGAAGTAATAAAAATGGTTTGTTAAACATATTTGTGGTTTTCACAGTAGAAATTGTACCTTTTCCCTACTCAGATTTTATGTTTTTTTGTGATTTTAGGTCCATTGTGTTAATACAGTATGTCAAAATGGAAAGAAATAATTAAACAGTCACACATGTGAGGTTGTGCTGAAAGTAATAACACAAAATAATAATAACACAAACAAGGCAAGGTAAATACTTTTTACGGTGAAATATAATGGTCAAATCAAAAGTAGTCAAAAACAGCCAAGCAGACTTCCTATGGGCATTGCACGAGTGATAGAAATTCAGTGTTTCTTTCTATAATACTCATTTTGACCACCAGGGGCAGAAGTGCACCACTACTCATGTCCTGAATCACACATCATACATACATAAGTTATACTGTTGCTGCTGAACTCTGTGACAGTAACAATAACTTTACAGAGCTGCTGGATACAGTTAAGAGTGATTTTATTACTCATACACATAGAATATAGAGAAATAAAGTTTAAAGTCGTACAGAAATTGTGCCAACGAGCATTGAAACTGTTCTGGAGGTTTGTAGTTTATGATTACTTTGATTATATCAGACATTTTAGTTTGGTTAATAATTTGTCATCATCTGTTTGTGAAGCATTTGACAACTTGTGACTGTTGAAGCTCCCAGAGGTCATAAAGAGAAACACAGCATGTGGCAGCAAACACACCACGTCACCGCCCACAATGACTGAGTAAGTGACAGACTGTTGTAAGTGACTGTATCACACAACTATACACAGTGTTGGGCCATAATAATAATAATAATAATAATAATTAAATGATTATTTTATTTCACCATTGCTTCTTCTCTCTGTCCTCTTTTACTGTACCAGCCCTGCTCTTATTGTTTCTTTGATCCTGACTGCAAAACTCATCTGGACTCTAGTTTCTATCGTGCTCTCCGGGAAGAAAACTTTGAGTATTTCATATTTAAATGCATCAATCTGATGCCCCCGGAAGAACATTTTGAAAAATGATCCTTTATATCTCACCTACTGGTGAGACTTTAGGACATGGGAAAAAAATATATAATTTCTGCATATTAATATTCATATAAAATAGAGGAAGCACTAAAATACAGTATAACGAGCTGTGTCTCATTTGTCCAGTTTACTAATACAATCTGCTGCTGGTTTGGAGTCACTGACCACATGGACATGGTAGATATCGGAAAAAAACGGCATTGATATATTTATGCTAAGTAATTTAATGACGGTCCCTAAATCAGTTTCCAGCAATTCAGCGCAGCTCTGGAGATGAGCTGACCGTCCTCCTGCTGCTACCACTGGGAGAACCTCAGTAAAGTCTCGGCTGGACCCGAGTGAATGTCCGCCGAGTATCCAACCTGAAACTAACTTCACCCCGGTTCGATGAGTCGCCTGTTGCAGCCTTTGAATAGGATGACGAGGATTTCAGTCACTCAACTTAAACGGTGACTTGTAGAAATTATACAAATAGCAGTAACAAAAATAATCGATTTCAAGATAACTAGCTTTCACTGTGTGCAATTCACCCGTGATATTAAACCTTCAGAAATCATGTCATCATCAAAATCAAATGTCATTATGTTTACCAACGCCTGACCCGTGCCTTGCGCAAGAGTTGGCAACTCTGCATGTCCCGTCCATACCCCCCCCCCCCGCGCGCAAAAAAAATAAAAAATTAAAGAACCGACCGACTTTCGCTGAAAGGTGAGACATTTTCATGCTTGGTAACATTCTGTTATAATTTAGGATTAGATTCAATATTTTCAAGTCAGTGGCATCATGCAGAACTTCACTTAACAAGTAGCTTCCCTGAACAACTGAGCACTAATCCAGTCATTTTTATTTTGGGCACTAAGTAAATGAACACATAGATGGAAAAACACAGCTGCTTAAACAATGATCAAGAGTGATACAGCAGGTGACATACAGGACAAACATAATGAGTAAATATAGAAAAGATAACTAGTCACCTTCAGCATGTCCGTACAGGAGAGTATTCAGCACTAAAATAAAGATTAAAACTTCATTAGACCAGAATCAAATACAAAATCCAGCTGGAGTTTCATCACAATCAACAGTATCACACATTTCTGTGATGATACAGAGCTACAGAGGTGGGAAACACATTTAAAAACCTCTTCAATATATAAAGGCTGGTAAATAAGCAATACATGTAATTCCACAGCTATATACATAATACCTGTGATCATATACTGTTCATGCATTGTCCAGGTACGTGTGCACAAACTAGTGTGTAAGTAACCAGATGAATAATCCTCCAATCTGAACCAAGACAAACAGCAACAAAGTTCATGTCTACACAACTACTACACTGATATAAATACTGACAATCACATAGAAAGTCACAGATGTACTCACAGAATAACCCGAGCACACCGAGCAGAGCGTGACCCATCTTCACATCCAGCACCGACACTGTCACTCTGGTTCTGATCAAACTTCCTACTTTGTATTGATTAATATGCAGCAGAGAGAAAGGAGAAGTTACTTTTTTTAGAAATGTGAGAGCTGAGATTTTCATCAGCTTCTTCTTCAGAGTGTCTGTCTGACTCTGTTCTCAGTTCCCCTTCACACAATGTTCAAAGTACTGGAGGTTTTGACCACAGCGGTCTTAGACATGTTTACATTTACTGTCAACTGTGAATAAATGATAAGCTCATCTCCCTCATAAAGGTTTGTTCCTCATCTATATCTCACATAAAAGAAACATAAGATCATTGGATTCAATCATATTGCATCACGATAACATTTTGTCAACTAGTCTGTACGTTATGCCGTCCAACAGTTTTTCTGGTAAATGATGAGAGACAAAGAAACAGAGGGGAGCTGTGAGAGACGGCTTTCTGCTCTCTTCATGCTCACTTCTGTTCATGTGAACTGTTTTTCTCTCAGCTCAGTAACTTCCTGTGGGTTAAGTTGTGACAAAACCACCTAAAAATTGAAGATATGCAAAGGTTTCTAGTTGGTCCCTAAAAGGTGAAATGCAAAAGTGGCATGAACAGTAATTATTGAATGTACATGAAACATGACATTAATCATATCAGACCATTTACTAACATTTTATTGCATACATGTTCTTGCATCCACACTGTCTGTGTTTTGTTGTGGGCCTGTGTTATGTGTACACTATGTCAACCATACAATCTTCTTAAAAATACTACATTAGCAAATACTCACCAGAGTAAAACATGTTTGGCTTTAGAAAAACTTTAGAAAAAAGTTTTCAAAGTGGTGTATTATTCAGTTAAAGAATTACATTTGACAAACTAGAAAAGATTGTCAGTCGGGTGTCTTCAGAAAGTTTTATGTTAGCTATCAATGTTTCACAACTTTTAATCTGTAAGACGTGACCTGTCTTGTGAGCTGCAGCCTGATAAGATGAAGTAAAGATATCTGTAAACTGGGGGGACTTTGTTTTTGCCTCATGTTACTACAATGACTCCAGATATCAAATAGGATCATTATGAGGGGAAATAATATATCATGAACAAAATACTAAAATAAACTGCAGCATGTCTTAGCGTGAGAAGAACATGTGAAGCCAGTTCTCATCAGCATGACTGAAATATGTTTCCAGTTAAGTTTCATAAATATAGATGTGATGCTGTGACAGACAGAATTAGACAGTGTCACCATTCAAACTGAGAAGTGGTTGGGTTTTTTTTCTCTTGCAGTCGAAGTTGAGTCGAGTACAGCAGGGTGACATTTTCAGCTGCAAAAGAGTCAAAGAACATGAAAAGTTTAACATCAGATCACTATTACTTAGAGAGTTCTACAACTTTATGAGAATGAGTCTCTCAGGTAACCTTGACTTGGCGTCCTGGGACTCAACTACAGCCGCCCTCGTCACAGAGGTAAAAAGGAGCACATGCATTGTGTCGGTATCAGTTAGTGTGGTTTGGCGCCCCCTGTGGTGATCTGTGGAAGAAGCTTTTATTTCACCTGCACAGTGACTGGGGTCTATCAAGTACACTGACTGACTAACTCATCCACCTGATAGTGTTCATTTATGATAAAGTTGAAGACGTTTCATTGACCTGTCTCTGTATTAACTTAAATCACATGTCCTCATCATTGCTACCTGGTAACCTCACACTGGTTCACTGTGTTACCATCCTTTAAGAAGAAGAAGACTCCCTGCACAGCTCTGTGCTGCACCGTCAGGACTTACTGTTATAGTCAATGAACACTGGTCTGAAAAACTTAGATATTACTCTCCTTGATTCACCACTTTGTCTAATATGAGATAATAATAGTTCTCCACTAATCTGCACACCTCAACACACCATCAGGCCAAGTGACAAGTGTTTCTTTCTGTAATACTCACTGTGACCACAAGAGGCTCAGGTGCACCACTACTCATATACTGAATGAGATGAAAAGCATCCATGGTGCTCCAGTGGAGTTTTCAGTTCTCTCTGCACTCCAAACACAACCTGCATCATATAAACAAACAGAAGTGTTTACTGATGTTTTAATGTGGTAATAAATGTCTGCTCAGTAGTAAAATGTAGCAGGAGGCTCAGTCACTTTGTATGTTGACTGATTGTTAACATAGTGACTGTGGGCTCTGCACACCACCATGACCAAGGACATCATTGTGATGATTCACTCACTGGTGAATACAGACAGGATGTATTATGACAGCTGAGGACAGTAAGTGTCCCTAATGTAAGAGTCAGAGCAGATAAACAATAATGGAGTTGAAGGAGCACTGTAAAAAAAAATCCGTAGAATTTACGGTAAAATACTGGCAGCTGTGGTTGGTCACAATGCATGAGACATCACGGTGTGCTGTTTTGGCAACCGTAAATTTCACAATAGAGAACTGTTATTTGCTTACGGTAATTTGCTGTAAAAATAACAGTTCTAGAGTAAAACTGTTTAAGGTAATTTGCTGTAAAAATAACAGTTCTAGAATAAAATTGTTTACAGTAATTTGCTGTAAAAATAACAGTTATTATATAAACCTGTTTACGGTCAATTCTTTTTAAAAAAGCGGATATACTTTAAACCTAATTACAGTCTATCAGTGAAAAAACAGGGTAATACTGTATAGTGCGGTACTTTGTTGCAAAGTTCAACTTTACGGTAAAATACTGGCAGCTGTGGTTGCCAGAATTTCCCTGTAAAAAATGCGGTACAACACATATGGAATTACACTTTGTTGGTGTCGATTTTACAGTCAGCAAATGGAAACGGTAAATTATAAAGGAAATGACCAATTAAGCCCATTGTAAACCAAAGTACAGACTACATTTGATAAATTTGTTTCACCCTCATCGAATTGCAGCCTAAATCCTGAATCCTGTCCATAATACTGATTTTTTTCCTACTGTATGTTTGTATGAAGCTGTTGGCACCATGCATTTGAGGGAGATCGATTGAGTGAAGTTTGAGTTGTGCTTGCATCTACTCATTTGCTACACTGACATAAACCATTGCTTACCTCTAATTAGCCTTGACAAGACTGGTGTTTGAGTCATTGGGTCCAGACTTGACTGAAGACAGGTGGGACAGAGTCTCATACAGACATGGTACAATGTTAAGGAAACTGGAACTTTGGGCAGGCGTTGTCATCATTCCTGCCTGAAAATTCACCAGCAGTCTTCAATCAGGTGTTTACTGTGGACTGTCATGACTCTCTCTGCAACCAGTCAAAGAAAGACAACAAAGAAAAAAATGTTAATGATAATAATTGTTGGAGCTATTCATTATTTTGCAATATAATTTCCCCATTTATTTATTTTGTTAATGTCTTGATGAGTATAAGTTAGTTAATTAGTTTGATTACAATATTAGTAGCGTTGTTTTTGTGATTTTTGAATATTTGATTAGGCACTGGCACAGGTGAATCTATATATATGACTTGGCAGGTGGTGGGAGGCAGGCACTGGGAAGGGTTCATGGTTTTTTACCAGGGTGACAGGGCAAAAAAGACACAGATGTCGTTGTCAATTGTTTGCCACCCAAATTGAAAAATAAACCGCAAAATCATTCCCAATGGCTGGAAAACTGTTTTGTTACACACAACCTGCGAAAGATTCACTTTTTTTAAGTGCCTCAGTGGCCTTTTGATTTTGAATTTGTTGATAATGTTTTTATTTGGACAAAGGGCATTATTATTTAGAATAAATCCGCCACTACAATAATGATACACTTACACTGTTGCAAAGTGCTTCCCGCAACAACAACAACAACAAGAAACAAAACATTAATTAAAGAAGTTGGAACAGAAAAAAAATTAAATGGTGAATGAAAGAAGGTTTAGAAAATCTCATAAAAAGGCCAACCTATAAATATGATTTCAGGAGGTGCTTAAAACAGTTAAAGGGATATTCCGGTGTTAATTTAATCCATAGTCTAACACGCTGTGAAACTGTGTTAGACTCCCTCTGAAGAGATCAAGTTGGCAGACCGCTAATTTACGGAGTTTTATAGACCTCAGAAACGACCGCACGACAGCAATACATTGCAGTAAATGGATCCAAATTATAAACCGCCACCAAAAAGCCACAAATAATGCTCAGAACAGCACCACACTTCAGCAACAGTACAAAAAGGGTCTCAGCACATAGTCTGGGGCATCTAACCTCCGCTAGCTTAGCTAGGGAAGCTATTGGGATGCTAAAATCAGAGTTGACCTTTCCTCCATCAGCTTCCGGGTCGGCGAAGTCCTGGCGTGATGATTACTGAGTGCGATTAGAAATGCCCAATTCTGTTCTTTTCCCTGTCCGCTCTCGATAATAACTGTTATAAACTGGCAGGTAAGACACATATGAACTTTGATTGCTTTTCCATGGAGTCAAAATCATACATGTTCATCCATGCACTGCGAAACTCTACTGCACTCGGTGATCATCGTGTTGGGACTTTCCCACGCGATCATAATCAACAACTATACATAGTGATTTGTTCTAAAGGAGGAAATAAAAAAAATATTTCTTTACCTCTGAAAGAACTCAGGTGTGGAGCCCAGATCCACGGGATAGTGAACAGCTTCCGAGCATGAGGCAGACAGCAGTGATGAAGGTGGGGATGTTGTCATTCACGACCCTGCGGTCTACGGCTAGCATGAACCGCCTTGAAGCATAGCAAGAGGTAAAAAACAGAAAAGAATTAACAGCACATTAGTCATTACCATTCAAAAGTGTTGCATGATATACAGTAATTAAGATACTTCAGATTCAAAAAGATCAATAACAATTTCCCATTGTTCGGTACCTCAACATCCTTTACAAACTAACAAAGGAAAAGGCCTTGTGGCCTGTATGAGTCACTGTTCACAACATTATAACTTAAACTAGAAAATTCCCCCTGCGGGAAATTTTGAGAGTGAGACAGTGCGCAGCAGTTGGGGGTGTTTGCTGACTTCCTTTTGAATTCAGCACATTCAGGCTTTTTTGTAGGTCTTGGTGAGTTAGACATGTGGATTAAATGTCATAAATCTAGGTCAAATGTAAGGCGGAGGCTGCTTATTTGGCGTTATTGAGCTATTTTGCCACTTCCATAACTATTGAGTATGTATTCAGGACATGACTCTAATCAATCCTGTGAAATTTGGAATTGATTTTGCAATAATTACCAAAAATAAATAAATTACTCTTTTGTAAATGTTTTACTCTTTTTAACCTTTTTATCTAAAAGAGTAATTACTTACTGCATGAATTAGCCTACCTATTATATGAATTATTGTGTCAATAAAATAAAGACAGAACAGTACGAGAAACACAAGTTTGTCTGTTAGTGAGAGGTGTCACTCGGGTTAATATTTATTGGCCAAACTGAATCGAGTATCAAACTGTGTAAACAGCAATAGAATTAATTTTAGACCAATAAAACTTGTCTAACAGTGCACCTGTGCTACTAAATTTCCTTTGTGCTGCTGAAATCTTGAGCTTGCTGGCACCAGTGCTACCACCTAATAAAGTGAATAAAGTGAAAATGGCATGCTGGTGCACTTAAACAACGTGGTTCATTTCTATGGAGTTTGCAATAAAGCACATAACCCCTCAAAGTCTTAACCGACTTGCTACAGAAGTTACAGCTAAACATTTTTCTAGCATTAGCAACGTTAGCTGTAGCTAGCGACTTCTCAGAGCCCTTAAGTGACTCTTCTATTTTGCAAAAAGCAGATAGCGACACGCCCAGCAACTTTTAAGATATGGCTACCTGAACTCCTCAGCTTGAAAGTCAATGAATAAGAGCTAATGTGGCTCTGCGGCTAGCTAACGTTAATTGGACAGTCTGAATGAGTTGTAAATGTGCTTACCTAAAGAAGAGACTCTAACGTTACTCCTGTGGGCGCGAAGAAATGGCGGTTGTGACGAAAAGGGAGCTGAGCCGGAAGGCAAAGCTCTCGATCTACCGGTCAATCTTCGTCCCTACCCTCACCTATGGTCATGAGCGATGGGTCATGACCGAAAGAATGAGATCGCGGGTACAAGCGGCCGAAATGGGCTTTCTTCGCAGGGTGGCTGGGATCTCCCTCAGAGATAGGGTAAGAAGCTCAGCCGTCCGGGAGGGACTCGGAGTAGAGCCGCTGCTCCTTTGCATAGAGAGGAGCCAGTTGAGGTGGTTCGGGCATCTAATGAGGATGCCACCAGGGCGCCTTCCTAGGGAGGTGTTCCTGGCACGTCCAACTGGGAGGAGACCTAGGGGTAGACCCAGGACCAGGTGGAGGGATTATATCTCTTCTCTGGCCTGGGAGCGCCTGGGGATTCCCCAGTCAGAGTAAGCCGATGTGGCCGGGGAAAGGGAAGTCTGGGCCTCGCTACTGAAGCTGCTGCCCCCGCGACCCGATTTTGGATAAGCGGTTGACGATGGATAGATGGATAGAAATTGTGTTTTCACTGTACAAAAGACAGATATAAAAAAAAAGATGTGTTAACAATGTTGCAATAGAACTCTATATAATAAACTCTAATGATTGTTGTAGGCCTATGTTTTCCTGTGGGACAATAAAGTTAATCTTATCTTAATTTACTGTGTTTTGACAATAATACAACATGTATAGTTTTCTATTGCATTAAGTGCTTCGCATCGGCCCAAACAATGCCCCTTAACTGTGATATAATAAGCACATACCACGGCCTCTCCTGATGTATTGCTTAAATAAACCATACTTTTTAACATTCTACTTTCTATAGAAATGATGGTATGATTTAATGGTTGTGTACTGTAAATCTAAATGTAAACACCAGAAAAATCTGTAATTTAGACAGAATGATACCGTCAATTTTAGGGCGATTACACACTTGTGACATATGGGTATTTTACCGTGAATTTGGCAAACTTTTTATAACATTCACAGTAAAATTCTATATTTTCTACGTAAGACCGAGTAAGACCGTAAAATTAAAAGTTATTTACTGTTTCTTGATTTACAGTAATTCAATATATTTACTACAGTGATATACTATTTTTGAGTTTACGGTATTTTACTGTTGCTATTTGACAGTTTTTTAGCGTAATTTCTACAGACATTTTTTACAGTGAGGAAACGTTGTTCTTCACCTTCATGTTGTCCATTATTTTGACAAGATGTCTCACTTAACTCTGTTGTTAGACTGATCTGAGATCTGCTCTGTGTCACTTTACTGAAGTAATCCTGAGAAACACGTCGACCTTGCACACCAAGTGTATGTTATACAAGTTACATTCGTACCTTTCATCTCTCTACATGATGTATTAATCCATAATATGACATCATGATTCATATCTCATCTCTCCTGTACTGGACTCCTGCAGGATGTCCACTTGTTCTCATGTGTTGTATGAAGTTACAGACACACAGGAAGTGATGTCATCATGCATTTAATCTTAGAATTTGTCTTCTGATGAATATTCTTATGACTTAAATAAACAACTGTGGTTTCACTCTGAACCTGCGCTGGAAACTTTACATGACAACTAACTCAGGTAGTCGGACCAGCGTGGGTGCAAAGTCTCCACTAACAACAATTGTGGAACACTTCCAAGCTGGCTGTTTCCCTCATTGGTGTAAAAAGATAAGATGAAGACTTGTGGGTGAGGATGGAAAGGTGTGCAACAGAAAGGAGTCATCTAAAGGAAATTACTGAGACTGGCAGGTGAGAACGTTTGTATGGTCAGTACTTGAAATAATTTCTCTCTTGTTGATGGTTGCACCTTACAAACTCTCAGGGGCATCGACTTAGACCTGTTCCAAACCCAACAGTCAGGACTGTCTCCACTGTCCGCTCAGGTAAACCTTCCTCTGACAGAGAACACACCTGTGTAGCAGATCACCTGACGGTGCAGCACTGAGCTGTACAGGGAGTCTTCTTCTTCCTAAAGGTTGGTAACACTTCTGAGGTGTGAATGATGTCATTGTCTAAGTCTGTCTGTCACAACATCACGTGTATATTTGTGAAATTTAATTGGAAACATATTTCAGTCATGCTGATGAGAACTGGCTTCACATGTTCTTCTCACGCTGCAGTTTATTTTAGTATTTTGTTCATGATATTTTATTTCCCCTCATGATGATCCTATTTGATATCTGGAGTCCTTGTAGTAACATGAGGCAAAAACAAAGTCATCTCAGTTTACAGATATCTTTACTCCATCTTATCAGGCTGCAGCTCACAGGACAGGTCACGTCTTACAGGTTAAAAGTTGTGAAACATTGATAGCTGATATAAAATTCAGCCTGTTTAGATTAATATCTGAAGACACCCGACTGATGATCTTTTCTAAACTGTCAAATTTAATTCTTTAACTGAATAAAACACCTTTTTGAAAACTTAAGAAATTCTTGATTTTCTAAGGTCAAACAAAAAGCAAAATACCAGGACTTTGGATGCAAAAACTGTACAAGATAACAATATAATTGTATTGTGATGTAATATTATTAAATTCAATGATTTTATGTTTGTTGGATGTGAGATAAAGATGAGGAAGAAACCTTAATGAGGGAGATGAGCTAATAATTTATTTTAGTGGACAGGAAATGTAAACATGTCAAAGTTTGCTGCGGTCAACACCTGCATTCGTTGGAACTTCGTGTGAAGGGAAGTAAGAACAGAGTCACACAGACACTCTGAAGAAGAAGCTTCTAAAAAAAAACTCTGCCCTCACATTTCTAAGAAATGTAATTAACTAATACAAAGTAGGAAGTTGGATCAGAAGCAGAGTGACAGTGTCGGTGCTGGATGTGAAGATGGGTCACGCTCTGCTCGGTGTGCTCGGGTTATTCTGTGAGTACATCTGTGACTTTCTATGTGATTGTCAGTATTTATATCAGTGTAGTAGTTGTGTAGACATGAACAGTGTTGCTGTTTGTCTTGGTTCAGATTGGAGGATTATGTTAAGTTTATTACTCAGCTGGTTACTTACGCACTAGTTTGTGCACACGTACCTGGACAATGCATGTACAGTATATGATCACAGGTATATAGCTGTGGAATTACATGTATTGCTTATTTACCAGCCTTTATATATTGAAGAGGTTTTTAAATGTGTTTCCCACCTCTGTTGCTCTGCATCATCACAGAACTGTGTGATACTGTTGATTGATAAACAATAGTTGTCACTGATGAAACTCCAGCTGGATTTTGTATTTGATTCTGGTCTAATGAAGTTTTAATCTTTATTTTAGTGCTGAATACACTCCTGTACTGACATGCTGAAGGTGACTAGTTATCTTTTCTATATTTACTCATTATGTTTGTCCTGTATGACACCTGCTGTATCACTCTTGATCACTTGTTTTAGCAGCTGTGTTTTTCCATATATGTGTCATTTTACTCAGTGCACATTATGAAATGACTGGATTAGTGCTCAGTTGTTCAGGGAAGCTACTTGGAAAGTGAAGCTCTGCATGATGCCACTGACTTCACACTGCAATAAGTTTAGTGACTGTAAACATACTTTAGTTTTTAGTCTTCATTATGGCCCAACACTGTGTATAGTTGTGTGATACAGTCACTTACAACAGTCTGTCACTCACTCAGTCATTGTGGGTGGTGACGTGGTGTGTTTGCTGCCACATGCTGTGTTTCTCGTTATGACCTCTGGGAGCTGAAACAGTCACAAGTTGTCAAATGCTTCACAAACAGATGATGACAAATTATTAATCAAACTAAAGTGTCTGATATAATCAAAGTAATCATAAACTACAAACCTGCAGAACAGTTTCAATGCTCTTTGGCACAATTTCTGTACGTCTTTAAACTTGTTTTCTCTATATTCTCTGTGTATGAGTAATAAAATCACTCTTAACTGTATCCAGCAGCTCTGTAAAGTTATTGTTACTGTCACAGAGTTCAGCAGCAACAGTTTAACTTATTTATAAGCCATGTTGATATAATCACATCCTCTTATCACATGTTGTTTTTCAGATATTCACTCATCAGCATCTCTCACAGTGAGTCCTGACAGAGCTCAACACTTCACCTCTGACTCTGTCTCACTGAGCTGTGAGGGAAACTCTGCTGGTTGGAGAGTGATGAGGTTTTCAACTGAGGACAGATACCGGTCAGACTGCACCTGGTGGAGAAAAATGAACGGATCAATTTGTGACATAAAGACTGACAGGACCAGTGATGCAGTGTACTGGTGTGAGTCTGGATCAGGAGAGTCCAGCAACGCAGTCAACATCACTGTACAGGGTATGATTTCATCACATTATGTTTTTCTTTGACTTATTACTTCAAACATCCCGTTGTGTGTTGAGGAGGACAGCACACTGACATGTTAAGAGTTCTGCCCAACACTCTGCTTCATCATCTATCTCTCCAGTAATTAATGGTTTTCACTTAATGAACATAGTTGAGTATTTAATCACACTGTGATTTTAACCATGTATAAATATAGAATATAGATTTGTGGCTGATGTGTTCTTCAGTTTTTCGGTCCATGATCAACATTTAAAGTCCAGTGTGAAGGATTTAGTGATATTTAGCTGTGAGTTTACAGATTCAGCCAACTGAAAGGGTTCTTAAACATTAGACACACAAGGTGTATGAAGATGTAGTGTAAAAGAAAAAACCCAGTATGTCTTTTCTCATCTCTCTACATCAGCTCATTCTCAAGTTCCTCAACCAGCTGATCTCTGACTGAAACCTGGTATTCTTTGACTGTTTACCAGGTGGAGATATGATCCTGCTGAGCCCTGCCCGTCCTGTGACTGAAGGACATTCTGTTAGTCTGAGCTGCAAATTAAGAAGACGAAGATTTGACTCCATTGTGTTTTTCTATCACGAAGAGAAA
>CAEMYA010000368.1:20594-32215 GCA_903131615.1 Diplodus sargus
GTTGGCCCACTGTTGAGTGTCCCAACACTGTCCATGAAAGGTAGGCTACCCAGGGCTGGAGCAGCTGCACATACGTTTGAAGATGTACAGCCAAAGGTTGGAGCAGTGGTTCCTGAATTTGTCACTGTAGATAAATAGTTAAAAATAAATAAAAAAAGAATAAATAAACAGTTTTGACGCATAATGTTGTTTGTTAATGATTTCAAATGCAACATCACAATGTTCAAATACTATTACAAATAAAGGTAAAAACTTTAGAAACTTATATTTAAGAACAATTTCAATAATTTAAAAGTTTAGTTATGTTATTTTTTAAGTGGGCAGAGCTCAATATAATAAAATAAAATAAAAATGTATATGTGGGTTTTTGAAACTTTTGAAATTTTGATTGAATCTTCATCTCTAAAGTAACAAGTCAGGATAGCTTTCATGTAAATTTAGTGCAGTGAAATGCAAATTTTACAATGAAATGTATATATTCAAGTACCTCAACATTATAGTTCAGTGCTTTAGTTACTATATTTAATAATGTTCCTCAACTGGTTGATTTTCTAGAGTTCACATGTATTGACTTCTTATAAAAACTTTCAGGCAGCGACATTTATTTAGACAATCTGTGTTGTACTGTATCATAAAGACTCACCACTCGCTTGAAAGCATTGGTTCTCCTCTCCCCTGCATGTTACCGGAGCGTTGCATAGTTGGTCGGTACAAGAGTTACACTGTAGGCTGTTGGCTGTCGGAGTCGCAGGAGCTAAAAGAGAAAAGAACAAAATCATTTACCCAAAGAAAAGAGAACATTAAAGTGTTTCATGATGAAAATCAATCATGTTAGATACCAGTGTTCTATATGTTAATATATTTTATTTCATATTCTGTCTATACTTACGATTTAAAGTTGCTGCGTTGCAGTTATCTGTGTTGCAGCACTCAGCAGATGTAACTGCACTGGAAGCACCCAAGTTGACTGAAAATGTCTGAGCGCCTGTGGCTGGACACAGTGAGGAAGATGCACATGCCTTGAAGATCTGTGTCGCTGTCCCTCCAGATGAAGTGGCTACAAAATCAAAAGTGAGTTTGTTAATGTTGGACTCACAACATTACATCCAATACATTTCACCGAAATAGAATAGATGACGTAAAGAAATGAATACCTTGAATATTAGCTGTTATACACATCGTCTCTGAAGCACATGTCACAGCCGTCTGGCTTGAACACTGTGTATTGGTGCAAGTTTGACACACAAGTGCTCCAGCTGCAATAAGGAGAAAAACAGTTAAAGTACGATCACATCTCAAATGTCAAATCAAATGTCTCAAGTTTTCTGATCGCCTGTGAAGGCTGAAAACTATTTCTTCTGCTTGTGCTTGTGTAAATTACATGAGTTTGTGTAAATGGTGTCTAGTTTGTAGGACATTAATCTAAGTCGTCATTGTTTCATCACCTCTTTAGACTCCGTCTCTTACTGTTATACTGTAACATTAAAATGTAGCCTCCATGTCTTATCTACATGGACATAAAACTATAAAACTGATATTAAGTCTAAGACTTAATATCAGTTAAAAACATTTGAAGTGAGTGATAAAGTTCAAAGTAAGAGTAAACAGACTTACCTGTGCCGGTGAGCGCCCAGATGAGAGTTAGAGAAAGGATCAGCTTCATCATGATGACCAGGTCAGATATTAGTTGTCCTCAGTGGGGATACTACAGCTTACCAGAACAGCTGCTCTTTATATACTGTACAGGTGTCGAAAATATTTCCGACAAACACATTCACAAAACGTCAGATTGGGTGTGTTTCTGTTTTTACAATGGGACAGTCTAAACGGTCACCTCCTCTATTGTCACTTGAGGAAAAAACCTTTAATCATGTCACACACCTTTCCACACCCTATTAAATCCAGCAGTGTTTGCTTGTGATCTGTTGTGTACTTAAAGGAATGTTTAAAACACAATTTAATTTAAACGAGTTACATTTTTTTCCTTAATATTTGTTCTCTTTTCTGCTCCCTGAAAATGTCTACAATTCAGTTTTTCCCTTTAGTTCTGTTCTTTATTTTCAACATCATCAACAAAAAACATGAAATGTTGGTGGACTATAAAAGCTATTGGGAACTTTCATCGTTCATTATTAATGTCCAGTTGACTGACACCTAAACAGGGTGCAAAATTAATAATTTCACAACATTATTTTAGACTTCTTTTCAGCTTTGATTATAGACTTTCAAATGGCAACTTCATGAAGTTCAACAACAGCAAAAAGTACAGGGTGGAATCAAATCTCAAGCCTGAACATTTACCAGATGAGCTCCCAGGGCACCCTACAGACTCACTTCTTCAATGTAATAATTGAAATGCAAAGTCCCATCCAGTCTTCATTTAGTCTTCCAGTGATGCTGATAGTAAATGAAGACAGGTGCCCCTGTAGCTCACTAAAAGAATGTGTGCCCCATGTTCTAAAGTCGAGCCTTGAGGTTTGAATAAACTCTGTAGCTTTTACAGCATTGAGTAAAGTTGAGCCATGTTTAATACTTCAATTTTGAACTACAAAAAGTTTTGGAAGTCTGTAATATAAGTTACAAATATATCTAAAATGAAAACATAAAAACTTTAAATCAAAATGAAATCATTATGGTTTTAGCCACGCCTAAGGAGAGCAGCACCATGTATATCTCCGGTTTTTGGAGGCACTGGAGAGAGTGTTTGTATGTCTTTTAAGCATTTTTTTTTATGTATCCTTTTATTTTTTATGTATCCCCTGTAGTTTCTTTTATATATGGACCATTTGAGTCCGAAATAAAGATTGATTTGATTTTTAATCTTTTAATCTATAACGACGCCACCTGAACATCAACAGTGAAAGACAAAGACGTTGAATTGACGTCTTACATACTTTTCACCCAGCTGGTTTCTAGAGTGTTTGTTGACTTATTGAATGCATTACTGAACTTGTGACGAAAGAAAAACAAGACAAGAATGTTCTTGATGCAAAAACCAATAGTGATGTCATCGTGTTACGCATTGTTCTGACAGGAGGAAACTGACATACTGTGCATTAGCATGCATGTTTAATACCTCATAATCACTTCTTTTGTTTTAAAGTTCTCTTTTTTTGTTGTTCAGTGAGGTGCCAGTGGGGTCAATCAATAAATCAACCAATCAATCAATCTTTATTTGTATGGTGCTTTTCATACAGAGGAGTAGCTCAAAGTGCCTTACATAGATTAGAAAACAGAGATTAAAAAACAATCTTTTCTTGTTGGTGGCCAACAATTACCAATTGTATCTAGTAGGGCACTCCTGGTGACACTGGATTTTGACTGGATTCCTTTTTAAGAACTTAATCTTTTGGCTAGAGCAGCAGCCTTTCAATTTGGTACTCCCTTTTCTTTCTTTTTTTCTACCTTTACTTATTCAGGGAGGATTCAGTGACAGGGGGGATTTTTCTGTTGTCTTTGTTACAGGTGATCATGTGTTTTTTTTTATGTGTATTGTAGAAGTTGCCAAGTTTAAAGATGATAAACAGAAAATGCAGTTGGAGTATTGTTGTTGACAGTGCTGGGTTTTGACACGACATTGCTCCACCTGCTGTTGTTGAATTGACGCCACTGGCCCTCTCTATTTTTACCTCAATAATAGGCCATTGAAAAATCAGATGTTAAGTTACTCATCAAGTAATTGTGTCCCAGACCCACACCTACACCCAGGTATGTGTGTGTTGTTCTTTTGCCTTGTTAATGACCTCCAACTATTCTTTATGACCAGAGTCTGAATGCAGTGTTTTATAAAAGAACAAACAATGTAGGCTGTGTCACCTACATTGGTGGAAGTATCGAAGTAAATTTACTAAAGTTTACTTATGTCTAGTTTTGAGGTATCTGTATTTAAGAATGAAAAATGTCTGCTTATTTACACTTCTACTCCACTACTATACAATCCAACAGAGGTATTGTG
Organism: Diplodus sargus; assembly: GCA_903131615.1. Lineage (NCBI taxonomy): Eukaryota > Metazoa > Chordata > Actinopteri > Spariformes > Sparidae > Diplodus > Diplodus sargus. The sequence goes on from CAEMYA010000368.1 coordinate 24,550, forward strand.
CTTTTTACTACATTTACTACATTTGTTGGATACCTTTTATAAATAGCTTATTTGCTGATTTGGATTAAAACAACATTTCATTTCATTTAACAAATAAATTATCATGTGTTATATTGGGTGAGGAAGCAGTATTTAAATATTTAGGCCACTGTGCCGTCTCTTCAAAATCTTTCTTCAAATTATTTGTGTATGAGCGCATTATCTTGTTTTGCCAGGCTGGGATTTTACTGTTACAAGGAATTTAAAGCCATTAGCAGGCCCAGATAATCCTTGAAATTTCTTGAAGATATTGATCCTTTGTTGATTTCACAAGCCACCTGGTGGTTTCTGTTGTCATACATAAGCTTCCACTTTAGCAGCTATCCCATAAAGCAGTTTGTCCTCTGGGAATTTCTTGAGCTGTGGGGGAAAGAGTTTGGTTGTGCCTTGGTGGTGTGCTTGTCGGAGCACCATCCAAACTCTGAAAAAAAAATCTACCTGAAAAGTATAGTTTTTCCCAGCCATAATGTATGCATATGAGTTATGAATTCATGTCTGAGTTCATAAGGTCCATTTCAATAGATTAGGAAAATATAATATATTACACAAAAAGGTGTACTTTAATGTCGGTTATAGAAGATATTTTTGGGCAATTAGAATTAAAAGCCCAAATAGAAAAATTAAAAGAGAAGAGTAGATTATGGTATTACATTGTAGGATATAGAGACCCTGTGTATGCTCTGAGAAACAGGTAGCACCTTTATTTGAGCACATTAGATGATCTTATTTTCATAGGTTACCAAGTTGTAAAATCACAACATCATGTGCTTTTCACTGGCACCATTGTCAGTTAAAGGGCAGGTTCTCTGGTTCAGAGAATTCTCAAACTCGATCCTCCAATTTTTGTAGCTCATTTACAACAACAACTTTCCAGACGTATCAGAAGAGCCAAGCACCGTTGGCACTCATGTTTTATGGTCCACTCCCTAGTAACACACATCCAAGTGCTCGGAAAATTAACCTCCACCACTAGGCTGGGAACAGACAATCAATCAAGAAGTCCACTGTTAAAACACTGACGGGCGGAGCTACAGGGGGGGACTGGGAGGGCAGCACGCCCCGGCCCGGGCCCAGACAGGAGGCAGGACTTCAGGAAGCCGGGCCTCTAGCACGGCTCATGGAAGCTGGAGGAGGCGAGCTACCCCATGACTAATGCCCAGAAGTGCACAGAGTATGGGCGCAACCTGATGAAGACTAACTTCATACAGGGGTTATATAGGTTGCCCCAGTTAGGTTGAGTCATGGTTGCTAAAAATCTTTACAAGACTGACTGACTTTAGTGATGTAGTAGGTGTAAAATGATGAAATAAAATTTTGTGCTGCATGGCTGGCTTTATTTTCACTCTCACATTTAACTTTATGACGCGCAAATTTACAAGTTGATCGCCGATATTGTCTCCAAGTGTATTTTGGCTAAAACTCGTCACCTACCGTCCTTGTCAACCACCCAGCAGTAACTTCTACATTCAGTGACGTTTGCACCGCCTGCTCTTTATTTTTGACTCTTCCTGTCACCGTTGCAACCTCTGAGCGCTCATTCTCCAAGTTAAAGCTCATTAAAAACCACTTGAGGAGCACAGTGGGGCAGGAGAGACTGAGGGGACTTGCCATGTTGTCCATAGAGAATGAGAGAGTGAAGAAAATGGACATACAGAGCATCGTCTATGAGTTCGTGGAGCGCAAGGCTCGTCGTATGCCCTTCAAATAGTGGTGAGTAGGCCTATAGTAGGCTACTACATATTGAAATTGTGTTTGTGAACATGTGGGCCGCTGTGCCAGTTTCACTAAACTTTATAGCTACTGATACAGGCTCTGAGTTGAAATAGCCTATTTATTTTATTATTATTATTATTATTTATAATTATAATAAAATGGGTGTTAGAATAATGCGCTCGCTATCCGTGGTGCTGAACTGCTTTGTATGTGTGTTGTTTTATTATTAGTGTTCATGTAGCCTCATGTTTTTGTTGTTCTCTCGGTTTGTTATACTTCATGTCCGCTTGATGGACTTCCAAATGACATAGTCGCTCTCCGTGGTGGCGAAGCTTGTCAGCCCCGCTGTTGTGGGCATGTGTATGTTGTAAAATGATGTTATCATGAACTTTATTATTTGGGTTAAAGGGGCCCGGTCATTTGCCCCGCCCCCGGCCCGGCTCAGATTTGTTCCGCTAGTGGACGGGACACTGCTGATAAAACCATATCCAATTATAAAGATAAAAGGTTTTCTTATGTTCTCCAAAGTACTTTCAGTTAGAATACTTTTCCAAATGTTATACATTTCCTAGAGGAGAAACCTTAGTGACTTTGGCGATTCCCAACTTATCCTGGAGCCACGACTGTAAGGTTCTACTGGAAAGATTTCCTTGAAATTTGCTATACCTACCTGATTAACTTTATAATATAACATGATCAGGTCAGATGTTTAATTTAATCAGCAATTTAGTTTATGACTAATTATACACCAAACTAATGGCATCTTATCCATCAGCCCCAGCTGTAGATATGATATCTTAAGATGTAAGGTCTTTTTAAAGTGTTTATACATGTACCTGTATCACATAACTGGATGTTATAAAATAATACAGATGTTATAAAATGTATCTTCATCGGAGGAGTTATGATTATTTAAAATACTCTACATAAATATATACTTGAAATATCCTCAGATCCACAAATGACTACCTGATGATAATAAAAACAAACCTAACCCTATGATTTCTGTTGCTCTATGCATTTGAGGATATTTGCCACACCTTCTTTTGAATTACCACTGTTACACCCTTTTTTATGTTCTATTCTTTACAGAGAAACAGTCTATTGAAATCCAGGGCACGGTTGTTATCAAGTAAAACCAGTATGGTGGGTAAAATGAAAAACAATGCTGATGGTGTCATTATAATATGGCATGACTGTGCATCATTACATTCTGTTACATCATACTGTACATTTGAAAAAAATGTTTGACGTTGCGTTACTCACATGAGTTTGATCGTGGGGTTATACACTTCATACATACAGATGTCGTTGATGAACAACATCTGTATGAACACAAAACGAGGAGATTTCTCTGTGGTCTGACTGCAATAAATGTATCAATCATCATGTCTGTTGAGTGAGGCATCTGGGGGACTACACATTCTGAGCTGTGATTTAATGGTGACAGCTTGCTTTTGCTTCTAGGAGTTAAGAAATGTGGCCGGTGTGGGATTTACATGTCCAGGGGCCCCGGGAGCCAGTAATCAGCTGTGTGTGTGCGTTACAGGTTAGCTAGAGGACGAGGCCCCTACAGGATATGAGAACTGAGTTCAGCTCTCACTCCAGAGGTTCAGAGCTGACTGAATGTATAGATTTTCATATAAGTACACAGAGATAATCTGGTAAAATTTTAGGCTGAAAACTCTAAGGAATGACAACAGCAAAGTTAGCTGATTTACAGATGAGCTATTCAAGATAAAGTGGATGCAGATCAACTCCTCTCTCTTCTATTTGATAGATGCATCCTCAATCTACCAAAGTGACTAACTAGAAGAAGTAGGTATGTGTGGGTATTTACATCAAAACTGGAAGAATGGTTTGGGAATTGTAAAACGTTTCCCATTGTTCTGTTCCAGAACTTGGCTGCCTTTTTTAGATGTGTTCTGGCAAACTCTAATTTGGCCTTTCTATTTTTGACACTTATGAATGTTTTCTTAAAAAGCTTACAATCCAGCCCAGCCTATATAAAAATATAAAGCATGAACATGTAAATCGAGCAGGGATGCCCAATGTCACCTACTTGGACAATAAACCAATAAACAAATGCCTCTTCAGGGATAATCAAACTGAAATGTGCTTCCACAAGCTCCAGTTAAATAATACGTTAAGGTGTATGGAGGCCTCTGGTTTCAATGGGTTCAAGAATGAACACAGTTTCCTCACTAGACTGATGTGGGCCATAGTTTCTGGCTACCAATCTAGTGGGATGAGGTTCTCATTGACTGTGTCCCAATTCAGGGGCAGCATCCTTTCGGAGTGCGTATTTGAAGTGCAATTACGTCACAACGCCGTGCGAAGGCTGTCCTAATTCAAAGGATCCTCCAAATTCAGCCATTTAAATGTAAGTATTGGGTGTAGACTCGGTTTTTACTCATTTGAAGATCCAACGCCAGATATGTCAAACTTCAAGGGACCTTAAAACCCCAAAATGTCAGTTAAAATAAGCTGTCACTTGATGTTTTATATAGATTACCTCTCAGCAGCCCCCTCACTTCCAACATCCCTAGATAACTAATGTAAAAATATTAACCCAAATGACTGAGATGTTGATTAACATAGGATTTATATTGTCACATGTAAGTCATTTGCCGTGGAATTTTCTCCCAACAATTTACAGACCCGGGTTGGTTTGCACAAAATCTAAGTCACAGATTTTCTGAAATAATTATAAATTACTGGAGGTCCCCAGGTATTACTAGTCCTGTGTGAATAGGGCTTTTATACTGAATTATCAAGACAACTTTTATTTTAACCAGTCATGTAGTTTAAATGATAGTAGGTTAATTGTTTCACAATTATACAACAAGTAGCTCCGACCAAGCAATCTTATTGGTCAACAAGATGTTTAGACCGTGCTCAAATCAGCATGACAGCATGCCTGACTCATTACTCAAAATATTACTCTGCCAAGTCTGTGTGTGTCTATCTCCATGGCAACGTAGCAACTGTCAGAGCTGGAGCCCAAAAAAAAAAAATACGGCTTGAAATTCAAACTTTCTGCCGTAAAATATGCAGAGGAAAACCCGGGAGAAGCAGCCGCTAGACGTTTCTCTGTGGACCCCAAGAGAGTGAGAGATTGGCAAAAAAATAAAACAGAGCTGTGTGAGGAGGACAGCAGCAGGGCCAGGCTGCCTGGTGGAGGGAGGAAGAAGGCTAGCGAGGAGCCTGAGATAAAAATGCGGGGATGAGTTTTCAGCAAACGGGCACGCCACGAGAGAGTGTCCCACAAAATGATCAGGGCGATGGCGAAACAAATGTACGCCAACGTGAGTGACAGCAGAGATGAGGAGTCTGCAGCGAGTGCTGGTTGGATAAATCGTTTCCTCCGCTGCAAAAACTTCACTTACAGAACACAACTATTGCCCAGAAGGATGCCAGAGAATTCACAGAGAAGCTGGTGAAGTTTATTGACATTTTCATCCCGGATTTTTGAGAGGAAGGAATTAAATGCCTGTCCCAAATTGCCGCCTGGTCTGTTAATTGACTTAAACAAATAAACGCCCCCCGGCTATTATTTGGTATTTTACGGGAGTTCGGGAAATTCTGAGACCGTGATAAAATATTAACGCCAGCTTAGAGTTCACTCATCTGGAACTAGAACATCCTTTCTGTTGCTAGGTCGTTACTAAGGGTTGGATTATTTGCTGTAGTGGTAAACTACATTCCATTACACATATGAGTCTACTAACATGACTGATTGTGTTTCAGTTATTAGTCAGACCCCATGTGTTTCCATGGAAATGCGACGCGCACTCGCAAAAACCTTTAAAATTTGAGAGCAAAACATTTATCAACATGGATATATTTTGATTATATATTTTATTTGTGTTGGTATGAGTTGTATAATGGCAATATTACCCTCGAGGGTGTGCTTTAACGTCATTTGAGCACAACAGTGATGCGGTCAGCAAGCAGCACTGAAGTGCTCAAATGACGTTAAAGCACAAAAAAAATTACCTAATTAATTCTCAGCTGACAGATTTACCATACAACGATCACAAACAAGTATGTATTCTCAAGTTGTTGTTTTGTTTAGTTTTTGCTATTTCTGTTTTTCAATAGAGTGAGATTGCACTTGTCAAAAACAAGTTCATGTCTACAAATAAACATTGACTCCTGTGAAGTCTTAATCAGTTGTTTGTTTGGAAGAGGCCAGTTGCTTTGCAGAGATCCCAACTACGTCACATTCGAGACTGAATTTGAAGGCGTATCGGAGCATAAACATTAGAACTCAGATTACATGATGCCTTCTTGGTTATAAACAGCGGCTGTGAGAAAGGGTTAACCCTAACCCTCAGCTGACTGTCTGTACTGTGGTCTTTAAGCCGTCCTAAAAAAACACTGTTCGTAATCACATGTTTATAAAGCTGTAAAACTGTTAATAACAATGGATTCAGACATCATTGGTTCTTCCTTCCGGCTCATTTAGATAAAAACACCATGGATAAGCCACCAATCTTTGTAGCAAATGCTTTATTATGATGGTTAAAATATATACTGTACAGTAGGTCTCAAAACATTTCATTAAACAACTGGAGCATATTCTTAAGTGATAAAGACAAGAATACATGATGAAAAAGAAGAGGATTTATATAAACAATTGTAATAATAACATAAACATGTATAGATTGAATGCATTATTGTGAAGGTGCAATATGTGACAAGAGATAAATACGGTGGAATTGAATAAATAGTTAAATAACATTTTATGCTTTTATGTAATCTAATTCACCCCTGCAAGACTAACTCCTGATAGGCTACAAACGTGTGTGTTTTTCAGGTAAGTGCACAGCTGTCATTACTCTTATTCACCATATGGCAAACGTTTACTTATTCCCTAAAATGTGCAACTTGATATCAAATAGGTTTCCAGATGATAGTGAACATGATCACTATATTTTGATTTTCGAGCCCCTGTAAGTGCCAATTTCAGAAGATATTCAACAAGTTACCAAATTCAATGCTTCAAAAGATAATTCAGATCTCAGGTGGCTTCATAGATGCAGAATCCTGGCTTTTTGTGTTATCTAACACAGGGTAAATATTAGGAGTCCAAGCAGAAGATGGACGATGCCCAGTCTGATACTGCAGGCATCACTGGCAGCAGTTGTTGTGGTTGTCGGAGCAGCAGTTGTTGTGGTTGTCAGTGCAGAAGTAATTGTCGATGTGAGGGCAGCAGTTGTTGTGGTTGTCGGGGGAGCAGTTGTTGTGATTGTGGGGGCAGCAGTTGTAGTTGTTGGTGGGGCAACAGTTGTTGTGGTTGTTGGGGCAGCAGTTGTTGTGGTTGTGGGGGCAGCAGTTGTTGTGGTTGTCAGGACAGCAGTTGTGGTTGTCAGGGCAGCCATTGCAGTTGTTGTCAGGGCAGCAGTCGTTGTGGTTGTGGGGGCAGCAGTTGTTGTGGTGGTGGGTGCAGCAGTTGTTGTGGTTGTCAATGCAGCAGTTGTGGTTGTCATTGCAGCAGTTGTTGTGGTTGTGGGGGCAGCAGTTGTGGTTGTGGTGGCAACAGTTGTGGTAGTGGGGGCAGCCGTTGTTGTGGTTGTCGGGGAAGCAGGTGTTGTCGTTGTGGGGGCAGCAGTTGTTGTGGTTGTGGGGGCAGCAGTTGTTGTGATTGTCAGGGCAGCAGTCGTGGTTGTGGGGGCAGCAGTTGTTGTGGTTGTTGTGGCAGCAGTTGTTGTGGTTGTAGGGGCACCAGTTGTTGTGGTTGTAGGGGCAGCAGTCGTTGTGGTTGTCATTGCGGCAGTTGTGGTTGTTGTGGCAGCAGTTGTTGTGGTTGTGGGGGCTGTCGTTGTTGTGGTCGTTGGTGCAGCAGTTGTTGTGGTTGTCGGGGCAGCAGTCGTTGTGGTTGTGGGGGCAGAAGTTGTTGTAGTTGTCG
>CAEMYA010000368.1:38227-52283 GCA_903131615.1 Diplodus sargus
TGTTGTCGGGGAAGCAGTTGTTGTGGTTGTGGGGGCAGCAGTTGTTGTCGTTTTTGCGGCAGCAGTTGTTGTGGTTGTCGGGGCAGCAGTCGTTGTGGTTGTGGGGGCAGTAGTTGTTGTCGTTGTGGGAGCAGCAATCGTTGTGGTTGTTGGTGCAGTAGTTGTTGTGGGGGCAGCAGTCGTTGTGGTTGTCGGGGCAGCAGTTGTTGTTGTTGTCGGGGCAGCAGTCGTTGTGGTTGTGGGGGCAGCAGTTGTTGTGGTTGTGGGGGCAGCAGTTGTTGTGGTTGTAGCGGCAGCAGTTGTTGTGGTTGTCGGGGCAGCAGTTGTTGTGGTTGTCGGGGCAGCAGTCGTTGTGGTTGCACTGATAGTATTACACAGATCGGTCCCACAACAGGTTGGCCCACTGTTGAGTGTCCCAACACTTTCAATGAAAGGTAGGTTACCCAGGGCTGCAGCAGCTGCACATACGTTTGATGATGTACACCCAAAGGTTGGAGAAGTTCCATCCGAATTTGTCACTGTAGTTGAAAAAAAATAATAAATTGTAAATCACAGTTTTGACACATAGTGTTGTTTGTAAATGATTTCATGAAGAACTATTCAGATTCTTCACTTGTTTAAAAAAAATGCAACATCACAATGTTTTGAAATGCTTTTACAGATAAAGGTGAAAACTTTTGAAACTCATATTTAAGAACAATTTGGTTACAACATTCAATAATTCAAAAGGTTAGTTATGTAATTTTTTAAGTGGGTTGAGCTCAATCTAATGTCTAAATCAAATGTGAGTTTTTGAAATTTTTGAAATTTTGATTGAATTTTCATCTCTAAAGTAACAAGTCACGATAGCTTTCATGTAAATTTAGTGCAGTGAAATGTATATTTTACAATGAAATGTATATATTCAAGTACCTCAACATTATAGTTCAGTGCTTTAGTTACTATATTTAATAATGTTCCTCAACTGGTTGATTTCGTAGAGTTCACATGTAGTGACTCCTTACAAAAAATTTCAGGCAGCGACATTTATTTAGACAATCTGTGCTGTCTGGCTGTATTGTAGCATGAAGACTCACCACTAGCTTGAAAACATTGGTCCTCGTTTCCCCTGCATGTTACCGGAGTGTTGCATAGTTTGTCGGCGCAAGAGTTACACTGTAGGGTGTTGGCTGTCGGAGTAGCTGGAGCTGAAACAGAAACAAAATCATTTATTCTAAAAAAAGAGAACATTAAAGTGTTTCATGATGAAAATTAAGCATGTTAGACGATACCAGTTTTGTATTTGTTCATATAATTGCATCATGCATATGCTGTCAATACTTACCAGCTAAAATTTCTGTGTTGCAGTTATCTGTATTGCAGCACTGAGCAGATGTAACTGCACTGGAAGCACCCAAGTTGACTGAAAAAAGGGAGCCTGTGGCTGAACACAGTGAGGAAGATGCACATCCCTTGAAGATCTGTGTCACTGTCACTCCAGATGAAGTGGCTACAAAATCAAAGGTAAGTTTGTTAATGTTGGACTCACAACACCACATACAGTATTTCACTGAAATAGAATAGATGATGCATAGAAATGAATACCTTGAATGTTCGCTGTGACACACATCGTCTCTGAATCACATGTCACAGTCGTTGGGTTTGAACACTGTGCATCATTGCAACTTTGACACTCAAATGCTCCAGCTGCAATAAGGAGAAAAACAGTTAACGAATGACGATCACATTTCAAATGTCAAATCAAAAGTCTGATGTTTTCTGATCACCTACATTAAAGGCCGGAAACTATTCTTCATCTTGTGCAACATGATTTTAAATAACACAAGGTTTTTTATATGGTTTCTAGTTTGTAGGACATTAATCCACGTCGCCAATCTGTTTCCCACCACTTTAGACTCCTTCTCTTACTTCTCTACAGCAACATTCTAATTTACCCTCTAAGTCCCCACAAAAATAAAATACCTTTGTAGCTATATAAAACGAACCATCTGTGTGAGATTCAAATTTATTTCTAAAAGTTGTTGTTGTAAAATAAAAATCTAAAATCTCCTAAATTAACCTTAAGTACCTGCAGAAAGTCTAATGTAAGAGAGAATAAGTAGAGTTACCTTTGCTGGAGAGAGCCCAGATGAGAGTCAGAGAAAGGATCAGTTTTGTCATGATGATCAGAACAGTACAGTGGACGTGTTTTCCTCGATGGTGATACTAAACCTGATCAGAGTCGCCACTCTTTGTATACTGTACAGGTGTTGCATAAATGTATGACTGTAGCACACGTAGAACGTCAGGGATTGGGTGTGTTCCCACTGTGATCATTCAGACACTCACCTCCTCTATTGTCACTTAGAATATCAAAATGTCAACACACCTTCCCACACCCTTTTCTAATTTAAGCACCATTTTTTCCTGCAGGATTATGCACCAAAAAAATTAATACAACTATTTTATTTCTACATTTACATGATAATGATTTTTTTATGTGAGTCTCGGTATATATATGTTTTCTATTTTCTTTTCCTGTCTATATGTTGCTCAAAGTCGTTGGACTGTGTGTACACTGCTATACACTGTAAACCTCTACAATGGAAATAAGTCCAGAACTCATTCTTAACACCCTGACACATTCTGAAATGTTTGATTTTTAAAAACATATTACAATGTTTTCAACAAACCAAAAACAATGAACTTCTTCAGATTAAGCGTTTAAATAATCAGATCTCACAAAGTGTATGTGGTGATAAGAAAAAAAATTCAGTCGTGAGATTTTTCTTTTTTAAGGTTCGCTCATCATATCATCATATCATGTATGTTGGTGCGCTTTTGATCAGTTTTGCAAAGTAGCAGGAATACACAGCAGTTCTTTCATCAATAATTTTTTGATTTTATTTAATGCATCATTGAACCTATGACGAAGGACCAGATAAGACAAGTTTTCTTGATACAAAGACCAATAATCTTGTCATTGTGTCAGTCATTGTTTTGAGAGGGAGGAAACTGTCTGGCATCCTGTAAATAGGAATGTCCTTACTCATAACTTGTTATAACAGAGCTTGCTTCTTATGATTGTTTTGTTTTTCATACCTGGCATGTTGTCAGACCAACAACCCTCTGTGCACTCCATTCAATTATGCCGTTAATTGCGTAGGCTGTGGTGTTTGCGACTCTATTTATTTAAAATTAAATTTGGGACTATTATTAGCTGCTGAGATAATATCGTTATGCAAGTAGAAGTGGAGTTTGTGAGTTGTAGAAAATGAAAGTGCAGTTTGTCAATCTTTTAATAAAGCACATAAACAGACTCTAAAAGATTATACTTTTGCAGGGCAGCTGTGGCTCAGCGGGTAGTGATCGGAAGGTCGCTGGTTAAAATCCCAGCTCCAGGCTGAGCTCAGCTGCATGTGGAAGTGTCCTTGAGCAAGATACTGAACCCCAAATTGCTCCTGATGTGCGGTTGGCACCTTCCATGGCGGCCTCTGCCATCAGTGAGGGCCCTGCGATGAGCTGGCGACTTGTCAAGGGAGTATTATATTTGTCTCTTATACTTTGCAGGACTCATTTTAACAGGAGAGCTTTCTGTTGTCTTCGTTGCAGCTGTCCAGTCACACTTGTTTATGTTTTCATTTCTTGCAGAAGTTGATTAAAGGTGATAAAGAAGAAATGCTGCTTGCTTATTGTCACTGGCAGCGCTGTGTTGTTCCACCCGCTGATGATGAACTGACGCCACTGACACTCACTATTTTTATCTCAATAATAGGCCATTGAAAGTCACGAGTAGCCCTTTTGTGCTGAATTGGGCCTACAGTACTTGATTAGAAGTTCTGAATATCCTCTAATTTGATGTAATTCAAACATTTTGGAATAATTATATGTTTGAAATAATCGTATCAGATCAGAAAGTTGTTTTCACAACACCCGTCTCATTTAAGGTCAAGCTATTATTTTTCCAGGCTGCGGTTTTAAACTTCTATTACTCTCAGGTTTTTAAATCAGTCACCAGGCTCAGGTTGATCTTTCACTGTACATCATGTTTCACATGAGGTTAAAACAGTTTTTTGTTGTCTTTGTCACTCAGTTTAGTTTCGTGTCTTGTAGATGTCGATTAAAGATGATAAAGAAAAAAATGCTCCTTCCTTATTGTTATTGGCAGTGCTGTGCTGTTCCACCTGCTACAGGTGAAGCCACTGCCACTCTCTAGTTTTATCTCAATAATAAGCCATTGTAAATCACACGGAAGTTATTCATTCAAAGAATTGGAATGGTAATCACACAGACGCACACCTAGTTACACGTGCGTCACATTTTTTGCGTTGTACATTAGTGACTATTTATATTGGGACAATGTGTGTTCAAAGGAAAAACAGTCTGGCCTGTGTTACATGCAGTGGTGGAAAGTAACTCTCTCGAACTGTAGCAAGTAAAACTTTGAATGCAGGACTTTTCCTTGTAACAGAGTGTTTCCGCAACGTGGTAATGCTACTTTTATTTTACTCTTGCAATGGTTGCTGTCCTCCCTCTCTCCTACATTTCCCCCCTTATTGAGTCAGCTCTCCTATTCTGATCCTCTCTTGCTGTTTCAACTGTCTGAGGCCTGAGAGTCTTTGAATGTTTGTTTTGCATTGTGTTGCTTTGCGTCCAGACCAGACAGTCTTTGTGTTTTCAAAAGAAGGTAAAATATTTGTCAGTATTCATCTGGATTGAGGGAGCAAACAGTCAGCTTCAGAGTAAGATTAAACATTAACATTATCCACTTGCATGAAAAGCTGATGCTGAGTATTTAAAGCAGGATATACCAGATAACCCAGCTCTATCATATGGCGTTTAGAATGTGTGTGTGTGTGTGTGTGTGTGTGTGTGTGCGTGAGAGAGACAGAGAGAGACAGAGAGAGAGAGAGATAATCAGTGCGCTGGGAGTAGCCTATCTCTAAAACGAACTAAGATTTTAACCATGTTAATTATAAAAAAAATGATAGAAAATCAATCTGTGGCATTCTGTGTTGATATTGTCGCAGTCCACCCAAACAAATGTATTTGAAACACTTATCTTTCACAACAGTTGGCATGATGTGTTTACCAGAGCTATAACTACACTCAAAACACAAGTTTGGTCTAATTTCAAGACAGAATGTGGGATTCGAGGACAACTGATCCTAATTTGTGACTGTCACAAATATTTGGGATGTCTAGTCGTTCACCTGTTCTACAGCGTCCTCCACTAAAACCGCACATATTTTGTGGTTTATTTATACAAAAGGTCTTGACGTGAACAGCTCATCTCAGATTACATTGCTGTTGAAGTTCAAAAACGAGCTGTGAAAAACATTCCTAATAAAACATGACTTTATGTTTGTCTGTGTCTCAAAGAGTCTGTGTTAACCCTTTAGACTGCTACGGCACGAGGACTGTGAGAACATTGCCACACCTTCTTTTGATTTACTGTCGTTACACCCTCCATTTTTAAATCATTGTACATTGTATTATTGACATAATAATCATCCTCTGAAATTCCAGAGAACATTATTCAACATGCCAAAGCAGTGTGACGTCTTTAGCCCCGTTTTTCTCCTGGGTTTTGTGGGAAGGTGTATTTTCTGCATTAACGTTTATATTTAAATGCAAGAACTGCTCATCACTGAGTTCATCTTTTCAAAACTCTTCAGTCGGCACAAAAACAGAAACTGTGGATCACTTTCATTGCTTTGTGCAAAGTGAATTTGACCGCTGACCTTCTGGATATCAAATGTCATAACTTTTTATCCTATTAGGCATTTGAAAGAATTTGAAGGAATTCCATCAAGGCGATCTTGTGAACGCGTCTTCATAAGAATGAGACGGACGGATGGACAACCTTGAGAAATACTTATTCTGCCTCATAGTCCGGAGTGCATCCTCTGGAATTTTCAGTAATGACGATCAGCCAGCCCAGTCACCAGGATGTAATGTTGGCAGTTTACGTTCCTTTAAACCACAGATTTGTCCAAAGTTGACAATTGTATCAAACGTGGCATCTCACATTCACATTATATGCTTTCTTACCTGACTTTGACATCATGAGGTGGAGGGGATGGCAAGCGGACGACCACAATTTGAGTCTGTGGGGAGAATTGGAATTTCCCTTTTGTGCAGCTTTGTGATTGGAGACAAAAAGAAAACTCAACCTTATTATATATAGTGTTGAAATATGATTTTAATTGAAATGAATATACAAAATCTTGACGTGTGCCCATGGCTGCCACAGGCCTTATGTGTTTAACAACTGCAATATATCTGGCACAACTCCAGGTAGGGCAGGTAGCGCAGCTTTCTAAATCCTTCCACATACCAGACCTGCTGGAAGTAAATGAGGCTCCTCCACTCCCTGTTACTGAGTGAGACCTGAAGACAGCTGGTGCTGGAGGGCATTCATTCTTGACTCCAATATGACAACATGACAGTCACTAATTCTATTCTTTCTGATTTACAGGTGCGTTGCTCGTTCATAATGTACCTGTTCACAATTGCCTGGCCTCTGGTTTCACTGCTTGCAGCTGTTTCAGGAACCGCTGATCCAGACTACTTCACACTCACTTTTCCGCTCTGTATGCAAAGAAACATTTTAATGTATACATTAAAGAAGAAATACATTTCTATATAACATATGCCAAATTCATAAGAAGGACCAAAGGATTAAGAATTTGTCACATTGAGCATTTTAAGAAATTAAGTTCCTACTGTCGAAACAGTGCTCAAAATGGAGCAGTTGGTGAATTTGTCTCCCTCGGCTCCCACCTGTTGCATGTTGGTGTTCTCGTTTGTCATCTGCTGCTGTCATCTGGTTCTTCCTGCTTTTGCTCTCTCGCTGGTCTTTCTCTCCCGTCATGCACTGACAATCACACACAAACATACTGTATGCAACTAGAAGACAACAAATAATCTGATAATAAATGAGGCAAACAGAGTATTTATAATAATATAATGTAAGAGGACGTTCCACTATTGATAACATAATGTTAATAAACTGGAGAAGATATTCTGGATATTCTCAAACCAGTGTCAAGCAATCTGCTGCTATTAATGTGGCCAAAACAGTAGCTGACTTGGCATTATAATATGTTCTTAATTAGCTGGCCACTTTCTCACCTGGGGTGTAATTTACAAAACTCTAGGAAGAAAACACACTAAATGTTTGCAAACCTACGAATGAGGAAATGTAGGCACGCCAAATATTATTCTGATTTATGAAACCTGCCTTACGGCCAACAATGCGCAATTTCCTTCTTAGAAATCCCAAATCAACCTGGAAATGTGCGCAAGTGGATCCGCCTCCTGTCCCGCCCTCTCCACACCCACGGTCAACGCAAAGTGCCTCATGAATGTTAATACACGGAAATGAGCCACTGATTGACGGTTTTTACAGTGAATCGTGGCCACAACAAGAGAAAGATGAAGAAAGTAGATATTTCTGGAACAGAGAACGAGGTAGTGGTTAGTGAGGTGGAGGTTACAAAGCACATATCGCATACGTTCATCAACTTTGTCCTGCAGCGGTACGAGGACAGTGACAGTCTGTGCAGCATTACGCACAAGGGGCACAGCAGCATTCATGTGTACAGCGCACAGACTGACTTTTCCTCTTGCTAAAATGATTGTGACGGTCGGTGTTATCTCCACCCTGGGATAACATCTGAAAGTGGAAGTTTGATAGTGTGTCCAGCGCGCTCTGTGTGACGCAAAGTCACTGGTGTTCACTGCAGCGATTTACACTCTACACAACTATGCTGTGTGGAAACTAGCTAAACTAAAATTGTACTTGTGTTATTTGTGTACAGTTTTCATTCTTTGGTAACAAAATTATCATCGTCGGTTGTAGAAATCCAAGATTATATCAGATCTCATCAAGCAGTCTGGGTCTCTGCGCTGCGCTCCAGGTGGATGACTCTGCGCTGCGCTCCAGGTGGATGAGATGGTGAGACAGCGCTGAGGAAATATGATTTCAGATATGAGCTGGGGGATGTGTTTAACATTTAAAAAAGGTGCGTATGGAATAATTACTATATACAAATGCCACTTCAGGTGTAAATATCATTATGCGCAGAATAATAATACCTCGCACGCTTAATTTCTACAATCTGCTTCAATTCACGGCCTCACCTTGCTGCCAAAAATGTTCGTACGCATGAGTCCGAGGCACATTCTGTCGAATGATTTTTTTTTTGTGCTTGATTACACATTTTGATTTGATTTTTATTTGGATCTATTTTGGCTCATTGGCTGATTGATATGACTGATATTCAATATGTAATCGTCATCATCTACTATTCATGTCGCTGCTCTGTTGTTTTATTTTTAAAAAATAAAAATATGTTTAAATCCCTGTTTGTCAGATGCCTGATAAGATAAAAAACACACTTGTGTCATTAATATAACAGTATCCTATAATCATCATTGTCTAATTTCCCGACACTACTGTGTTATTATTTAACTATTAATAGTACACCTCCCATGTTAATTAATACTTGGTAAAGAGTTGTCTTGGAGGGAAGCAACCATAATATAAAGCACCACAATACATGTTTAATTAATTAATGTGCGTGCGTGCGTGCGTGCGTGCGTGCGTGCGTGCGTGCGTGTGTGTTTCCAGCAAAGAGAGGACAGACAGGGAATAGGGATCCAAGTGGTGGTTGAGACAGAGCACATTTCCCTGATTTATTACCTTCGGAAACACAAAACAGGACCTACACATGGCTGCAGCAGGGAGCCAATAAGGCTCAATATTATGTCAAAGCAAAGAAATGGACACATACTGTATAAAGTAACACAAGAACACCATCTGCTGGCAGACAAATCACTCTCTCGCCTGTTGATAAATAGAACTGCAGAGAACCAACTGAGTACCTGGGGTGGATTTTGAGATGTGCAGATAAAGAAATATCATACAATTTTCATATACTTGTTGTGTATAATGTTATAAAGGATGACCTGTGAAGTATAATCAGTTTGAAGCGGTGGTTTGATCAGTTTTAAGCATCAGAAACGTTTCAAAATATAGTTATTTGCACAACTCCCTGTATTATAACCAGTCAGTTGTTTTCAGGGTGATAGTTGGTTATAGTATTGTCATAGGGTTGTCAGAACGTTAACATTAAAAGTCAAATTAGCCGACGATGTTGTGGTCGCAGCCCATTGTCTGGCTGTGGCAGCAGTTGTTGGTTGGGCTCTGGTTGTTGGGGCAGCAATTGTGGTTGCAGCAGCAGTTGCGGTTGCAGCAACAGTTGTGATTGCAGCAACAGTCGTTGGTGGAGCAGTCGTTTTTGTCGGCAGCAGTTGTTGTGGTTGTCGGGGCAGCAGTCGTTGTTGTTGCCATGATAGTATTACACAAATTGGTCCCACAACAGGTTGGCCCACTGCTGAGTGTCCCAACACTTTCCATGAAAGGTAGGCTACCCAGGGCGGGAGCAGCTACACATATGTTTGAAGATGTACAGCCAAAGGTTGGAGCAGTGGTTCCTGAATTTGTCACTGTAGATTAATTACATTAATAAATTGTCAATCACAGTTTTGACACATAATGTTGTTTGTTAATGATTTCATGCAGAACTATTCAGATTCTTCACTTGTTTAAAAAATAAATGCAACATCACAATGTTCAAATACTATTACAAATAAAGGTGAAAACTTAAGAAACTTATATTCAAGAACAATTTGGCTACAATATTCAATAATTTAAAAGTTTAGTTATGTTATTTTTTAAGTGGGCAGAGCTCAATCTAATGTCTAAATAAAATGTGGGTTTTTGAATTTTTTGAAATTTTGATTGAATCTTCATCTCTAAAGTAACAAGTCACGATAGCTTTCATGTAAATTAAGTGCAGTGAAATGTACATTTTACAATGAAATGTATATATTAAAGTACCTGAACATCATACATAAGTTCAGTGCTTTAGTTACTATATTTCATAATGTTCCTCAACTGGTTGATTTTCTAGAGTTCACATGTATTGACTTCTTATAAAAACATTCAGGCAGCGACATTTATTTAGACAATCTGTGTTGTACTGTATCATAAAGACTCACCACTCGCTTGAAAGCATTGGTCCTCGTCTCCCCTGCATTTTAACGGAGTGTTGCATAATTCGTTGGTACAAGAGTTACACTGTAGGCTGTTGGCTGTCGGAGTTGCAGGGGCTGAAAGAGAAAAGAATAAAATCATTTACTTGAAGAAAAGAGAACATTAAAGTATTTCATGATGAAAATCCAACATGTTAGAGGATGCCAGTGTTTTATTTGTTAATATATTTTATTCTATATTCTGTCTTACCAGGTAAAGTTGCTGTGTTGCAGTTATCTGTGTTGCAGCACTCAGCAGATGTAACTGCACTGGAAGCACCCAAGTTGACTGAAAATGTCTGAGAGCCTGTGGCTGGACACAGTGAGGAAGATGCACATCCCTTGAAGATCTGTGTCACTGTCCCTCCAGATGAAGTGGCTACAAAATCAAAAGTGAGTTTGTTAATGTTGGATTCACAACACTGCATATAATTTATTTCACTGAAATAGAACAGATGATGTAAAGAAATGAATACCTTGAATATTAGCTGTTATACACATCGTCTCTTGATTAATACATGTCACAGCCGTCTGGCTTGAACATGCATCGCTGCAAGTTTGACACTCAAGTGCTCCAGCTGCAATAAGGAGGAAAACAGTTAATGAAAATACCATAACATTCAAATCCCCCCTCTGGGGTTCAGATAAGTCTTACATACAATTTTAAAGGGTACGTAAAAATGGAAAATCTTTTAGATTATATTGTCTATACTTGCAGAAACTCTTATTTCAGAATAAGTAGAGTTACCTGTGCTGGAGAGCGCCCAGATGAGAGTCAGAGAAAGGATCAGCTTCATCATGATGACCAGGTCAGAGCTGGAGATCAGTTTACCTGGATGGTGAGCTCTTCTTATAAAGTACAGGTGTGGCATGGATTTGAAATATGCAAGCTTAAAAATCTCAGGGAACAATGTAACGACTGTAATCAAGTCCACACACCTTTCCACGCCCGTTTTATTTCCAGCAGTGTTTACTTGTGAAGGATTACTCAAAAATTCTAAAGGACTGTTCATTCAGGTTGTACAGAAAAGAGAGTTCAATGTCATTTTTTGGTGTTCGATCTTTGCAGGATATACAAATATAGTGTTTCACGCTTTTTACCTTCTTCTGCTTTCCGAAGTTTGAAATGTTTGTTGCAGGTATACAATCACACAGATTCTAGTACAGATTCTAGTTTTGTGTCCTGAAGATGTTGGCTAAACTAAAAGGGATACACTGTTTGGTTATTATTTTTGGCGGCGCTGTGTTGCTCCGCCTGTTGTTGGTGAATAGGCCATTGTACATCAGATGTGGTTTTACCGGCCTGTTCATGTAGGTTGCCTGTGTGTCATTCTTTGTGCTTTGTTCAATAGTACCTTCTATTATCTGTGTTAGGACACAGTGTTCTATTAAATGAAAAACAAAGTTAACTGTGTTACATGCAGTGGTGGGAAGTAACTAAGTGCATTTACTCAAGTTTTCTTGTATTTAATTCTGAATTATTTGTATTTTACTTGAGTCTTCTCTGTTTTCTTCTACTTTCTAATGCTAAAACTTTGATCCCTTGGTGGAATTCTCAGATTCCCTGGCCGTAAAAACTAAGTTTCACCTTCATTTGAGTAATGATATTATAACTGCATCAATGATGATAATTCAATAATATGACATTAATTAATAACATTAATCGGATATGGGCCATAATGAGTCCTTACTTAGAACATATTCCTTTGCACTTTTGGAGAAACACTTTTAGTGCTGGGCTTTTACTTGTGGTGTTCAAAGCGTCAAAAAGATATACTTGAAAAAAAAACTTCCAGAAATCATGGAGGAACCAATTGCTCTCTACATTGCATCGCTGCAAAGACACAAGCATCTACTCATCGATAAATGGACATGCTTCATAGGAAAATTTTGGACGTGAGTGTATATAGTATTAAATAATAATTATAATAACACACAGAATTATTTAATAATACTAATATTTAAAATATATCAATGAAACCTGTCGCTTTATCCACAACAATGCCTGGAAAAATACACAGTTTTGATACCGTGTTCGACACCGTAGGGAAACACAGATTAAACACTGACGGTGTAAGATTTTAGATTTTTATCTAAAAAGATATGTATACATAAAAAAGCTTGGGAGAAATAATTTACGTCTGACAAGAGTGGGAGGAGCTGGAACTGTGTGGACACCGCAGCAGAGCCAGCGTCAACTCACTGTCCGACAGAAAAAGGGAGCAAGGAAAGCAGAGCTATTTACAGACAGGTCCGTCAGGTCCGAGGGAATCAATGTGCTCGGAGTAGCAAAAGAGGCAAATCTTGCCCCGGTAGTTATTTGGTGCGGCCTATGCCAACAGTCTATGAATGTGTGTGAATGGGTGAATGCAAAGCTTTGAGTGGTAAGTAGAATGGCAAAGCGTTTTATAAATGCAAGTTCATTCACCACAATTTAAAATCTGCTTTATAACTGGAACGTGGGTCACCAACCTTTTTGAGACTGAGCTTAACCTCAAGGAGAGAGAGTAATCTGAGGGTCTGTGGCTGTGAAGGGCCAAAAACATTATGTCAAGGCAAATAAACCATCACATAAAATAACAGAAGGACACGATCTGCTGGCAGGCAGCTCCTGCTCTTCCATGTTGATTAAGAGAAATGCCGAGTTTTGAAAAAGAGAAACTGAGTGTGGAGATGTGCATGTAACCACAGATAAACTGAAGGGAATAGTGCGAATCAGTGAGTATCCTTGAATTAAAGTTCCCCCTTCAGGTATGAGATTTGCAGTTAAGAAGTTACTGTGTTATTAAACATAACTCAATTCAGTTGGCATAAAATTTAGTTTGACAGACTATTTTTGAAACGACACTAGAGCCTTTCTGGGGCCCTTCTCTTTTTTTGAGTGTGCACATGATTAATTCCATCTTAACCTGAGCTCATAAAGCGGCTATGAAAGAGATCTGCAACACTAAAGTCAAAAAGTCTGTTTTATCAATAAGTACTCTACCATCTTTCCTTACTTATACTTTGTATAATATACTTGTATCAATTTTATCAATGAAATGTGTACGCTGGTTTTGGCAAAGTGATTGTTATTTTTGGATCCATAAAGAAAATGTATTTGAATTATGTACAATTTTAAGATGCTTGCTATGTATAATGGTTCTCAATAGTACATTAATCGACCCTCTAACTTGATTTATAAGAGCTGGTAATATTATGACTTTGTAATAATGTTTTGCTTAGTGTTGCTTTTTTGTTTAAAAATAGGCTATTCTAATGAACCTTAAGCAGCATCAGAAGGGTTTAATGACTGAGATATTAACTCCTTGCACATTTTCCCGATAGTATAAATCAGTAGTATAAAAAACTCTCAGTGAAAATGACTTCATTGGTTCTTTATTTCTCTGTCTTTTGGAGTAAAACACAACTGCTATTGTCTCGTTTATGAGAAAAGCTTTATTAAAACAGGTTAGAATTAACATTACAGTAGATCTCAAAACATTCCATTGAAATACTGCCCTAGGATTCATCACTTAAAGGGAAGTGATGAATCAAAGATTACAATGCAAAAGATGTACATAATTAATGAGAATATTTAAATAAAATATAATTAAAGAAGGATAAATTAATGGGAATATATTTTATGTGACAACAGCCACATGTATTGCAATTAAATACATTGTTGAATTACAGAAGACTTGTGTGGAGATGTGTGCTTCACTTCAGGTAACTGCTTAGCACTGACAAATCATTTTTCACCACACAGCTAATTTTGGATCGTCCTTGAAGATGCATTCTGTGTTCTAACACAGAGTAAAGATAAGGAGTCCAAGCAGAAGATGGATCATACCCAATCTGATACAGCACGCGTCACTGGCAGTAGTTGTTGGGGCAGCAGTCGTTGGGGCAGCAGTTGCAGGGGCAGCAGTCGTTGGGGCAGCAGTTGCAGGGGCAGCAGTTGCAGGGGCAGCAGTTGCGGGGGCAGCAGTTG
>CAEMYA010000368.1:56279-76574 GCA_903131615.1 Diplodus sargus
TGAGGGGGAGTTTTCTGTTGTGTTACATGTGATCACATTGTTTTGTTTTGTGTAATGTGAAAGTCGCCAAATTTAAAGATGATAAACAGAAAAGGCAGTTGGAGTATTGTCGTTGACAGTGCTGGGTTTTGACACGACATTCGCTCCACCCGCTGTTGTTGAATTGACGCCACTGGCCCCCTCTATTTTTACCTCAATAATAGGCCATTGAAAAATCAGATGTTAAGTTACTCATCAAGTAATTGTGCCCCACACCTGTGGGTGTGTTGTTCTTTTGCCTTGTTAATTAGCGCCAGCTATTTTTTATGACCAGAGTCACATACATTGGTGGGAATATCTAAATGAATTTATTCAAGTTTGCTTATGTCTAGTTTTGAGGTACCTGTACTTAAGAATGAAAAATGTCTGCTTATTTACACTTCTACTCCACTACTATACAATCCAACAGAGGTATTGTGCTTTTTACTCCACTACATTTGTTGGATGCCTTTTATTAGTTAGTTTGCTGATTTAGATTAAAAACAACATTTAATTCAGTTTAACAAATAAATTATGTGTTATATTGGTTAAGAGCAAGCAGTATTTAAATATTTCGGCTACTGTGTTGCCTCATGTGCTTTAAAATCGTTCAAATTATTTGCGTATGAGTGTGCTATCTTGTTTTGCCAGGCAGGGATTTTACTGTTACAAGGAATTTAAAGCCATTAGCAGACCCTGATAATTCCTTGAAATTTCTTGATGAAGATATTGATCCTTTGGTGATTTCACAAGCCACCTGGTGGTTTCTGTTTTCACATATACGCCAATTCCCCTTTACCAGCTATGACATGATGACTTCATTGATGAGTTCCATTTCAATTGATTAGTAAAATATATTTAAGCAATATTACACGAAAAAAGGTGTACTGTATGTGTCAGTTATGGAAGATATTTTTGGTCAATTAAAATTAAAGGCCCAAATAGAAACATTAAAAGAGAAGAGTAGATTATGGTATTACGTTGTGGGGTACAGAGGCCCTGTGTATGCTCTGAGAAACAGGTAACACCTTTATTTGAGCACATTAGATAATCTTATTTTCGTAGGTCACCAAGTTGTAACATCACAACATTATACTTGAGGGTGTGCTTTTCATTGGCACCATTGTCAGTTAATTGGCAGATTCTCTGGTTCATTTAGAGAGCTCTCGACAGACTCGATCCTCCAGTTTTTTTTACAACAACAACTTCCCAGATGTACACGACGAGCCAAGCATCGCTGGCACTCATGTTTTATGGGCAACACCCTAGTAACACACGCGCAAGTGCTCAAAATGGGACACCGCCAATAAAACCATTTAAGTAAAAAGAAAAAAAGTTTTACACCATTTGTTCTCCAAAGTACTTCCAGTTAAAGAAAACTTTTCTAAATGTTAGACATTTCCTAGTGGAGAAAGCTTTATGACTTGGTGATTCCCAAACTGTAGCACGACCAAAAGATCTCCTTGAAATTTACTATACCTACCTGAATAACTTTAATTAACCCTGAACTTTTCTTCTCCCATAATTAGGTCAGATGTTTAATTTAATCAGCAATTTGGTTATGACTTAATACACACAAAACTAACGACATCATATCCATCAGCCACAGCTGTATATATATCTTAAGATGTTTTTTTTGAAAGCGTTTGTAAATATACCTGTCAATACTTGTCCTGTAAAGTATCTAGTCCTGTCCTGTTGTTAGACAAACATATTACCCTAACCCTAACATATTGAATGTCAATATAATATAATACAGATGTTATATAATGTGTCTTTATTGGAGGAGCTATGATTATTTAAAATACTCTACATGAATAAAAAATATCGTCAGATCCACAAACGACTACCTGATGATAACTAAAAAAAACCTAACCCTACGATTTCTGTTGCTCCAGGCATTTGAAAACATTGCCACACCTTCTTTTGAATTACCACTGTTACACCCTTTTTTTTCTTTTTAAATCATTGTGTGTCCTGTTCTTCACAGAGGAACAGTCTATTGAAATCCAGGGCACAGTAGTCATCAAGTCAAACCAGTATGGTGTGTATAATGAAAGACAATGCTGTCGGTATCGGTATAATATGGCATGACTCAGTGTGCATCAATATTCTAAAGTCAGGGTTTTGATCGTGGGGTTATACATTTCATACATACAGCTGTCGTTCGTGAACCCAAAACGAGGAGATTTCTGTGATCAAACTGCAATAAATGTATCAAAAGGACGCCGAAATAGCTGAACATCGTAAGCCTGAACTGATGTTTCATCATGTCTGTTGGCCAGACAACAAGCAAACAACTTTTACAGTTATATATTTGAAATTCAAGTGCAGACTTTTGGCTTCAGTTTGAGGGTATTTATATCAAAATTGGATGAATGGCTTACGAATTGCAAAGCATTTTCCCATCATACTGATACAGGTTGATCTTAGTTTGATCTGTCTGAAGAACACTGTTTCAGAACTGGGCTGCTGTTTTTAGATGTGTTCTGGCAAATATGAATGTTCTCTTAAAATGCTTACAAGCCAGCCCTACCTACATAAAAATATAAAGCATAAATATTTAAATCGAGCAGGGATGCCCAATGTCAGCCACTTGAACAACAAACCAATAAACAAATACCTCTTCAGGGATAATCAAACTGAAATGTGCTCCTACAAGCCCCAATGAAATAAAATGTTAAAACTGAAGGTGTACAGGGGCTTCTGGTTACAATGGGTTTAAGAATGAAGACGGTTTCCTCACTAGACTGACGTGGGTCAGCCAAGAACACACAATAGAGCCTCAACAGACCAGAGTTTCTCAGTGAGTCAGGGGCAGATTCAGAATGAAGGTGAGAGCCAGCTGGGTGCCGTACCCCACCTCTTTTAAGCCATCACAAAAGGGCGTCCTAACACCATGATTGGCTGAGGGGGGAACACCCCAAGCTGCTTCCACTCATCAATCAGGAGTCAGTCTCCACCACCCTGCACTCAGGTGATCTGAATCCCCTGCAATCAGTCCAGAGGGATTTTTGAAAATCAGCCAAAAACGAACAAAGATCGCAAATCTAATACAATGGTACTGCTACAGTTTTATTGTAAAAAAGAACCTACAGGTAAAAATACCAGAGTTGTATTCTCATCACCGCAGGCCACGTGATCCGTGCGCAACTGCTGTAACCACATCTCCAGGACTCAATCGACTCATTCAAAGCTTTCTATAACCCTACCTTTGCAACTGCCTTGTCTCTTGTAGTCCAATATGAGTATGATGTTTAATGCCAGTGAGCTGTGCAAATATAACACTGTGCAGACATATATCCAACAGTCTGCATACAGTGGAATTCACTATTTGATGCAAGAATTATACGCTCTATAGGAAATGTGCTATAGGGCAATCTTTTACAGTTTGTTATATATGTTATAAATATATCAATAAACAGCACTGAATCCTGAAGAATATTGACCCAAACCACCTGCAGTTCTGTATCAACACCACTACATTTGATATATTTATTTTTATTTTGTTTTTATCAATTTTATTTATTAAGATAATTGATAGATTTGGATTCATTTGTACCTCCCTGGTGTATTTGTTACCATATCACTGTGTTTTAGTTTTGTTTTGGGATCTGGAAACTATTAAGAATTGACCCAGGTGGGATTAATAAAGTCTATATCCGTACATGTGATAAAACGGTCATGATTTTGCCTGCATCCAAACATCTGACTTGATGGAATTATTTCAGTATTGGCTGTAACTTTAATGCAGACTGAGTCACTGAGTGCTTCAAACTGTCCAGCATCCAATACAGACTATGTGTTTTTTATTTGTTTCATGTAATTATCAATAAGGGGAAAAATAATTACACTGTTTGATTTAAAGGATTTAGTTTCCTTTTTTTGTAATAGTGAAGCAAAAAGGGGATAAATAAATTGCCACAGAGCCCTACACTGATGCTAACTCACATGTCATTCAACACAATGTTGCTCACCATCTTGAAATGGTTCATGGTGTTGTTGAGTCTGGGAGGAGTGACAGGGACAAATGATTATCTTGCTAAACGCTTACATTCACTGATTAAATGTATGTTGAAAAGGAGTGAAATGTAACTGAAATGTAGCTTTTTTCACTTTGACGTCAAGCTAAAGGGTTAAATGCAGCTACTCACGGACTACACCTGCCTTTCTTTGAGAAAAACTGGGTGACATTGTAACGCACTTTCTCTCCTAACCCCTTTTTTTCTCGCCTGTCTTTTCCTCTTTTTTTTCTTTTTAAGGAAACCAGATTTCCTTTTAGAGAGCATGACTACCGTGCGATATATTATTAATGTTTGGTTGATAATAAAGATCTTTTGTTTATTTATTTTTTTTATTTTTAACTAATTTTGGGGGTCTTCTGTCTGTCTTGGGCCCTTGGGATTGGCCTAACGTTTCCCCCCATACAGTGCCAGTGCCTACAAGATATGTGGATTATCAGTCAAAGACACACCTTCAAGCAGGTAGCTCTGTTGTAAAAGACACATAAATCCCTACCTGACTGAGCTAACATGCTGGTCAAATGGGACAAAGCCAAGCCAGCACAAGTGTTTTAAAAAACCCTGTATAAGGATCTGGCACCTGACACTGGAGCGGGGTCTCAAAAATTACAGAATTAAAAGCTAGGTTTGCTCTTCAAACAAAATGCAGTTAAAAAAACGACTTTATCAGCAACACACAACATAAATTAGTACTGCCCGGCGGTGATACTACGAGCAAAGTTTCATGTTGTGTCGAGCCTTCATAGTGTTTTAAAAATGGAGATTTTGATTCTATCGTTAAAGTGCCCGTAGAACTCCTATTGAAATGAGTTTGACCCGAAAAGGAAAATACGATAAATCTTAAAAGTGCCTCTTTCGTCTTAACTGTGCTTTTACGCGAAGGTTTAACTCATACAGATTCACAAAAAAAGGTTCATTTTGGCGAGTGTTTCACTTTAACCCAAATGACTGAGATGTCCATTAACATAGGATTTATATTGTCACATGTAGGTCATTTGTCATGGAATTTTCTCCAAACAATTTACAGACATGGCCGGTTTGCACAAAATCTAAATCACAGATGATCTGAAATGATTATAAATTACTGGAGGTCCCAAGGTATTAATTGTCCTTTGAGAATTAGCTTTTAGACTGAATTATCAAAACAACTATTATTTTAACCAGTCATGTAGCTAAAATTATAGTATGTTAATTGTTTCAAAATTTATTTTGGGCTCACAAATTTACAATATATGGATCACAAACAAGTTTGTTGTTTTCTCAATTTGATGTTGTTGTTTTTTTTACTACTTTATGGTTTCAATAGAGTGAGATTGGGCTTGGCAAAAACACGTTCATGTCCACAAATAAACATTGACTCCTGTGAAGTCTTAATCAGTTGTTTGTTAGGAAGAGGTCAGGTGCTTGGCAGAGATCCTTCCCATTCGAGAGTGAATATGTAGGCTTGTTGGAACATGAACATGAGAACTTAGATTAAATGATGCCTTCTTGGTTGTTACCAGCTGCTAAGAGAAAGGGTTAACCCTAACCCTCAGTTGACATAACTCTGTCTGTACTGTTGCTCTATACGGTCTATAGGCTATAATAAAAACACTGTGTGTAATCAGATGTTTATAAAGCTGTAAAACTGTTAATAACAACAAATTCAGACATTATTTGTTCTTCCCTCCTGTTCATTTGGATAAAAAAACATGAATTAGCCACAGATCTTTGTAGAAAAAGCTTTATTATGAAGGTTAAAATATATACTGTACAGTAGATCTCAAACTACTGCAACAACAAAGCCACGAACACAAAATGAAAGATTTATATGAAGTATTTTAATAATAACATAAAAATATGTATAGATGGAATCCATAATTGTAAAGGTGCAAGATGTAACAAGAGATAAATACAGTGGAATTGAATAAATAGATAAATAACATTTTATGCTTTTATACAATATACTTCACGCCTGCAAAATTAATTGCTGATAGGCTACGAACATGTGCTTTTTTTTTCAGGTTACTGCACAGCTCTCATTATTATTATTCACGATATGGCAAATTTGTGCTTTCCCTAAAATGTGCAACTTGATATCAAATAGGTTTCCAGCTGATAGTGATGATTGAATTAAAATTAATTATTTAAAAAACAAATTATTTTCCGTTGTCGATGCTCCATCCCTTTTTTTGATGATCTGTATCTACCTATATTTTCATTTTGTAGCCCCTGTAAGTGCCAAATTCAGAAGATATCAGACAAGCTAACAAATTCAATGATTCAAAAGATACATTCAGATTTCTAGTGGCTTTATGGATGCAGATTCCCAGCTTTTCCTGTTGTCTACCACAGGGTAAACATTAGGAGTCCAAGGAGAAGATGGATCATGCCCAGTCTAATACTGCTGGCAGCACTGGTAGTAGTTGTCGTTGTAGTGGGGGCAGCAGTTGCAGGGGCAGCAGTCGTAGGGGCAGCGGTTGCAGGGGCAGCAGTCGTTGTGATTGTTGGGGCAGCAGTTGTTGTGGTTGTTGGGGCAGCAGTTGTTGTGGCTGTCAGGGCAGCAGTTGTGGTTGTTGCGGCAGCAGTTGTTGTGGTTGTCGGGGCTGCTGTTGTTGTGGTTGTCTGGGCAGCCGTTGTTGTGGTTGTTTCAGCAGCAGTTGTTGTGGTTGTCACAGCAACAGTTGTTGTGGTTGTTGGGGCTGCTGTTGTTGTGGTTGTGGGTGCAGCCGTTGTTGTGGTTGTGGGGGCAGCAGTTGTTGTGGTTGTCGGGGCAGCAGTTGTGGTTGTCAGGGCAGCAGTTGTTGTGGTTGTGGGGGCTGCTGTTGTTGTGGTTGTGGGGACAGCAGTTGTTGTGGTTGTAGAAGCAGCAGTTGTTGTGGTTGTGGGGGCAGAAGTTGTTGTGGTTGTGGGTGCAGCAGTTGTTGTGGCTGTCAGGGCAGCAGTTGTGGTTGTTGCGGCAGCAGTTGTTGTGGTTGTCGGGGCAGCCGTTGTTGTGGTTGTGGGGGCAGCAGTAGTTGTGGTTGTCTGGGCAGCACTTGTTGTGGTTGTTGGGGCAGCAGTCGTTGTTGTTGCCATGATAGTATTACACAAATTGTTCTCACAACAGGTTGGGCCACTGTTGAGTGTCCCAACACTGTCCATGAAAGGTAGGCTACTCAGGGTTGGCGCAGCTACACACACGTTTGAAGATGTACAGCCAAAGGTTGGAGAAGTGGTTCCTGAATTTGTCACTGTAGAAAAAACATGTTTTTTATTTTATTTCTTTTTAATCACAGTTTTAACACGTTTTTTTCTTAATGATTTCAGGAGGAAAAATTCTGATTATTCAAATTGTTTAAAATGTTTACAGTTTACAATGCTGAACTCCTATTACAAATTAATGTAAAATTGCATTTAAATGTCTGCATCATTTCATGGAATCTTCATCTCTCAGGTAACAACTTGTGATAGCTTTCATATTGACTTGGAACAGTGAAATGTACATTTGCCTCTCAGATGTATATATTGAAGTACCTCAATATTATGCATGAGTTGACTGCTTAAGTTAGTTCCTATATTTAATAATGTTCCTCAACTGGTTCACAGATTTCACATCTAGTGACATCTTTCAAAATCTTTCAGGCAGCAACATTTATTTAGACAATCTGTGTTGTACTGTATCATAAAGACTCACCACTCGCTTGAAAGCATCGGTCCTCCTCTCCCCTGCATAGTAGCGGAGTGTTGCATAGTTGGTCGGTACAAGAGTTACACTGTAGGCTGTTGGCTGTCGGAGTCCCAGGAGCTGAATCAAAAAAATAACAGATTAATTTACTTGAAGAAAAGAGATCATTAAAGTGTTTCATGATGAAAATCAAACACATTAGAAGATACCAATGTTCTATTTGTTAATATATTTTATTTCATGTTCTGTCTATACTTACCAGGTAAAGTTGCTGTGTTACAGTTGTCTGTGTTGCAGCACTCAGCAGATGTAACTGCACTGGAACCTGTCAAGCTGACTGAAAATGTCTGAGCGCCTGTGGCTGGACACAGTGAGGAAGATGCACATGCCTTGAAGATCTGTGGCACTGTCATTCCAGATGAAGTGGCTACAAAATCAAAGGTTAGTTTGTTAATGTTGGACTCACAAGACTGCATACAGTTTATTTCACTGAAACAGAATAGATGACATAAAGAAATTAATACCTCGAATAGTCGCTGTTATACACATTGTCTCTTGATTCATACATGTCATATTCGCCACACTTGAACACTGTGTGTTGGTGCAGGTTTCACACATAAGTGCTCCAGCTGCAATAAGGAGAAAAACAGTTAATGAATGATGATCACCTCTGAAATGTCAAATCAAATGTCTGAAGGTCTCCGATCTCATGAAGAGGCTTAAAACTCTTCTTCCTCTTGTGCAACAGGATTTTGAATTACACAAGGTTGAGTAAATGGTTTCTAGTTCTAGTTCTTTTGACCCTGTCTTTTTGTGCTATACCGTAACAATTAAATGTACCCTCCAGGTCTTATCTACAAGGATATGAAACTTGTTTTGTTATTTAAAAAAAAACAGCGGATGCTATTCAGAGTAAGATTTAAATGTTTTTCTAAAATCGGTTGTTTTAAAATAACAATCTGAAAGTTCATAAATTAAACTCAAGTACCTGCAGAAAGCCTAATGTAAGAGAGAATAGGTAGACTTACCTGTGCTGGAGAGAGCCCAGATGAGAGTCAGAGAAAAGATCAGCTTCATCATGATGAACGGAACAGTACAACAGATTTGTTATCCTGGACGGTTATACTAAATCATATGAGCGGCTCTGGTCTTTATATACTGTACAGGTGTTGAATAACTTCATGACAGATGCATTAAGTAAAACGTCAGGGATTGGGTGTGTTCCCTTTTTTACAACGTCACTGTTCAGTTACTCCCTTCCTCTATTGTCACTTGGAATATCAACATATAAACACACCTTCCTGCACCCTATTCTGGCACCTAAAAAAATATCTTAACCTCTGCAACCAAATGCCAGTTTATTTCTTGTGAAAAGTGGTTTAATTGAGTAAACACCACTGACAACAGCAGAAACAAGTTCAGGAGTTATCTTTAATGTGATTTACGAATTCTGTTTCTTTCAACATACCATTCCAAAACCAAATACAACACATTATATCAGCAGAAGTGTCAGAAACATAATCAGATCTTGGAGAGCATATATGATTCTCACCAATGTGCATTATAGATTATGAGATTATGTAATCTGGGTAATTTTATATTTTGACAGTTTAGCAGAAAGAAACAGCAGCTCGTCATTTATTTCCCGATTTCTGTGTTTTGTTTTTTTTTTAAGTCATGATGAAAGACAAAACAGCTTGACGCAAAAAACAATTATCTCGTCATTGTGTGCAACATTGTTCTGACAGGGTGGACACTGTTTGACATACTATAAATAGGCATGTTCCTTCTACGCTTTATACCATGGCTTTCTTCTCCTCTTGTTTTGTTTTGCTAAGGAATGTTATGAAACCGCCAACTCGTCTGAACACTTGATTCAATGATGGTGTTAATTGCGTAGACTGTCGTGTGAGCCACTGTATTTTATTAAGTAATCTTTACAAACATTATTTATATCTTGTGCTCTACTGCACCGTCTTTTTTAATTTTGTTTCATGTAAACTTGTACTACCTTACCTCTACCATTTATAACAGTATCCTACCAACAGTATATGTAACTAAATGCATCAGTAATTATAACTATACATAAATATACTATATTTATAGGTGTACTATTCAGAATTTGTCTCTTGCTTGTTTGATACAAACTGTGTTTAAACCAGTTTATTCAAGATAAAATTTCATTTGGTTGCCTGTCGCTACTTCCGGGCAAGAGAGGTCGCTGAATGAGATTAACTCCGATCCGAATAAAACTTTAAAACGCAGGATACGATAAGATACAATATACTTTATTGTCCCTGTAGGGAAATTAGTGTTGGACTCAAAAACTGTGCACATAAATGCCCCCAAGTTACAATAAAATAAAGTACATAAAACAAAACAGCAGCACCTGTGTTAGTCACAGAAATAAATTGTACATATCAAATATTGCACACACCCCATAATAAATACGAAACCATTGCACAATCCCTTCAGCCTCGAGCAGCCTTGTTTTAAAGTTTGATAGCGGTAATGACCTCATGATAACGACCACATGACCTTGTCTGTGAACATTTGTGCCTGAGTCGCGTCAGATAGATTTTTTAAACTCAGCATAATTTGAGTCTGTACACATTACTCATGCAGTGTTTGACAAATAGGAGTGAAGATACATCCAATTTTTTATCCCAAAAATTCAAAAGCAATGTGTGAGCTCTCTTTCCACCAGTAAACGACTCTGGATTAGAGCAGAATCGGATGTGACTCTGGGTGTCTATTCTCCAGAGGTCCAGTAGCTCTACCCGAACTCTCTACCCTACTTCACTGGAATCAAAGGCGTTAACATAAGCTTACTTTTAACATTACTTATTCATCAACGGTAGCAAGGTTAAGTGACTTTACCTGTTAATCGGTCAGCTACCGTTATCTATAGTGTGACAGTCGAAAGGTCCATCTTAAGGTTTTTAATTTATAGTGCTGTAGTGTTCTCTTGCGTGCTTTAAAATGTATTTTTAAATTGTTTTACGTTTCTGCTTGATTTTCCATTTTCCAGGCTGGGATATTCTAATTAACAGGTGTACAGTCACCTATGGTGTTGAAGGAATGTGTCAAAGGTAATAAATGTAGAATGCAGTTCGATTTATGTTGACGGCAGTGCTGCTGTGTTGTTTACGACATTGCCCCACCTGCTTTTGCTGAATAAATACCACAGCTCTCTATTTCTGTCTATAAATAATAGGCCAAGAGAATCAGGTATGTTCTTTACAATAGTTGGTTTGTCTATCACACACACACACAAACACACACACCCAGTTACTTTACGTGCATCCTCTTTGCCTTGTTCATTACAAGCAATTATTTTCTATTTTTGGGCACGCATTGTTTAATGAAAGGAACAGCAATGCCAGCTGTTTAATGTGCAGTGGTGGAAAGGAACGAAGCACATTAACTCAAGCTTTGTTGTGCTTTATGTGCTCTGTGTCTTATGTCTCTTGTCTTATCTTTTGATTTCCTTGTGTCTTCTTAGTGTTCCCCTTCCAGCTCTTTCCACTATGTTCTCTCCTCTGTATTTTCCCA
The DNA here is from genome assembly GCA_903131615.1 of Diplodus sargus. Lineage (NCBI taxonomy): Eukaryota > Metazoa > Chordata > Actinopteri > Spariformes > Sparidae > Diplodus > Diplodus sargus. Next base: position 67,521 of record CAEMYA010000368.1, read on the forward strand.
TTAATCCATTCCTGTCTGTCTCCCCCTGTCTGTCAGTAGGGTGTCCTTCATGCCGTCTTCTCCTCATCATCCCACCTGTTCTCCTCCCTCCTCCCCTTCCTCACCTGTTCCTCGTCTCATCATTAGTGTCTGTGTATTTAGTTTCTGCCTGCCCTCTTCTCTTGGTCCGGTCATTACTTCTGTCTGGTGTCGCCGTGGTTTTTAATGTCTCTCCTGAGTTCCTTGTTTCTCCTGTTTCCCATGGTGTTTGGATTTTGATTTCTGGGTTTTTCCTATGTTGGATTTGATCTTTGAATTTATGTTTAGACTTTGTTCTACAGTTTTATTTTGTTACTTTGTTTTTGGTTTCTTGATTTATTTCATTGTTATGCTCCTTGGTTTCTGTTGCATTCAGCTTTCAGATTATTAAAAGCTCGCCTTTTGTTCCCTCTGATCCTGCCTCCTGTCTGGTCTGCATTTGGGTTCATTCTTTAGTTTTCCCCTGTAAACCCCCCCCGCTTGACAAGTTTACTCACATCTAGTTTTGAGGCACTTGCTTTTATCTTAAGTATTTCTAAATTCTGCTTCTTTATACAGCTACTCTACCACAATTCAGAGGACATATTGCCCTTTTTACTCCACTACATTTGTTTGATGTCTATAGTCACTTATGCAGATTTAGATTTACATTACAAAATACAATTAACAAATGAATAATGATGTTCTGGATAAAGACAAGATTTGAAGAAACTCACAAGCCACAAAGCGAGAAAACCACTGAGTTAAAAAAAAAATAAAATAAAAAGGACTGTTAATGAGAAGAGAAAGCTTGTTTAGCACACACAAAGGTAATATTTCTGTTATTACAGAGTCTCCTGGATTCTCTAGGAGAAGACATATGTGTCTGTCTTTTTCTATGCTTGGGAGGTTGGGAGGGTTATTTTTAAACTGCATTCTAATACAGTCATAAAATACCTGTTAACAAAGTAGTCAGTATCACAATATTCAAGTAATGTAACTTGATTACTTTTGAATTACCTCCCTACCAATCATAAACCAATAAAGACCTAAGAAATGAAATACAAATAAGATAACTTTTGTTTAATCTTAATAACGTCATGTTAGCGCACGCACATGGCGTCAGACTAGTATATATAATATATATCATTCTTTATTTTAAAATTGCAATCCCATTTTTTACAGAATGTATCTGTAATCTAGTTACATCTTTTTTTGTATCCTAATTCTCATCCCATTACTGTTATTTCTCCAAGCCTGGCTACGATGAGATCAACTAGGTTGGTGCACATTAACCCTGAAATGACGAATTATAGATTTAGGAAATTAATCGAAAGTTATTTTGATAATCTGTTGACTGAGTTTTTTTTTAAGTGAACATAAAAAGGATTTTTGTAAGAATTTCCTCATCACCTCTGTTTTATATCATCTAGACTGTTTCCAAAAAAGACATTCAACACAACACGACAAGGCATCACCTTGAGCTTTGGGAAACAATAACAGGTTTTTTCAATACTCTGACATTTTAGACCAAAATATGTGCCGATTAAACAATAAAACATCATCATATTAAATGATAAATTACAGCCTCTCTGTGAATAAATGGTCTAATCTGTGTTGTTTATGTACTTAAACACCAAACTTCAGTGCAGCAATGGAGGACTTACAGAGTACAAAAAGGTAATTCACACTAGTCTGGATATTAAATCTCTATCTTAGTGCAAAAGTTCAAATTCCATGTTGGACTTTCCTTACTGCAGAATGAGACTAACAGGCTGAGTCAACCTGTATGTGGGTCATTCTACAGGTAAACCTGGTCAATCATGTAGGACTTGATTAAACACACATTCAGCTAATTACAGGCAGGTCATTACAAGTACACTGGAACAATATTCAATAGCACTGACACATTCTTATACACGTATTGATATAAATACATACACTGTTAGCTTGAACACCGGAAACAAGACCAAATAGTTCATACATTCAGATGAAGTGTAGTATTTTAAGATAGAAGATATATCTGCATTTACAAAGAGTAAAATGTTTGTTTTGCAAAAATATCTGCATGTGTGGACAAGGCCTAAGTGCTGCAGGGCTGATCAAAACAACAGTGGGAACAGGTGTGTAGTTGGGAGGGGTTGTCAGTGACAGTGACAGAAACCGTTGAGAAGTCACAGAAGGTCTTATAACGCCCTCTCCTGGCTGATACACATTATCATTTTAAGGAATACTAACTGACTGTGTACATATACATATATATAAAGATATATACAGTAGGTGATTTGTTAATTTTTAACAGTGGGGATGGCCCAGTGGGAGCACCACCCGGCCCCGACACACCTATGTACACCTCCCATAGGACATTGTTCCGGGACGTCTTAACCATAAATGTGACATTTCTAAGTCAACAAGTCTTTTCATAACTGTAATGTAAAGTAATGAGTAAATACACGTTTAAACTGTATGCAGTGGACTGAGTTTATTCCGGCAAGTTACATGACTCACATGACCCCTTGGAATTTTTGGAATCTAAATTCCTTGAAGGATACACATTGAACATTGTGCAAAATAGCAGAGCCCGACAGATTTATTATTATTTGACTTTATTGATTTACCGGCTGATTTATAAGGTTTTAAAACCTTATATTAAAAAAGTGTAATGCAGGTAAAAATGCTTGGGGTATTGAAAAGTTGGTGTGATGACATAGTTTGTCCAGCAGAGTGCGTTTCAACGGGGGATAAAAGTTAGGGTTACGATATGAACGCTGCTCAAATTGCTTTTGTTGGTCTCGCCCTTCTTTTCACTTTTATATTTGATTTGCCAACTTTCGTTGTTATTTGTGGACTGGAAGCTGGTTCTTGCCAGTTTCCCATTGCACCGGCTCCTCCTGATATTTTTTTTGTTCTGGTTTATTTTCATATATTCATTTAAAGTAATTTCTATCTGTGTGTAAGATACACAGCCCTCTTTTTCAGCAGTGTGTTTGTACAGTAATCACTCATTCTGTGGTTCAAAACCTCTAAGAAAGAAAACAATTACACTCTTCTTTTCCAATATTGATGCAATTTACTACATTATGCGACCAAAATGACAGCCAAACGTGCCAAAGTGTCAAATTTGTCCTTGAAGAGGATACAATTAAAAATAAGGTTCCAATAAAGTTTCAATGATAATCAGATACAGTTAATCAATTAATCTTCACTTTGGTTTAAATCAGGGCACATCTCATTATTTAGATATAAAATGTGATTGAATTGATTTAAGAGTAACAACTGCAATTAGTTAATTACAATACATTTAGTTATGGTTGTGTAATCACTTATCTAGGATTCAAAGAACATTCTTCTACTTGACTCGGGATTTGTTGGTCTTGACGCAGCCAAGACTCGAATATCTGGGGAAAAAATCCACAGTGAAAGTGACCAGATACCGTGAGCCCCACACGCAATGCTTTTTGTAACGCACACTGTCGGCTGACGTGTGACTGCAGCTTTCTATTGGTGGGAAAAGAAAGTCCACAGTCCAAATCCAGAGCTTAACATGAAGCCATTAACAACGCCACAGAAGTTAAACATTAGTGTTTATAACAGTCAGCAGCAGCATACATGAAGAACAGAAACCAGAGTACGACCAGTAACAGCTCGATGATGAGGTGAGTTTCTGCTTCTGCAGTTATTATATTTAACTGTCAATATATTAAACATTATGGATTATGCTGTTTCCTTCCTTACCTGCCTCGATCCTCTTACCTTTATGCCCCCTTTATTTAACTGTTCATACTTTTTTTCCACTGTGATTGTTTCTTCCTTCCTTCCCACACACTCCTTTCTTTCTATCTTTTCATTGCTCGTATAAAGGATATCACTACAAAGTTTATTTGGCATCAGTATTCTGTATGTCATTTAGTATTTGTGATATTCATTCTTCATCAGTGCTGCTCAATCGACACTGGAGTCCAAACTGGAGGCTCTGCAGTGCCACTTAACCTGGGATCTGGGGGAACCCAGCAGGTCCAAACTCTTCCGTCTCAGGGACCAGCTGGAGGACATCGGCACCGAGGAGGGTTACTGTTGGCTGGGTCACACTTACAACTTGCAAGGTTACATCCACTACCAGCTGGGATTCACTGAAGATGCCCTGCGTTTCTTCAGCAGGGCTGCAGAAGCGTTCCGCCAGATGAGAAACACCGTCTCAGAAGAGGGTCCCTGGTTAGTGGTGAGCTACGGGAACCTGGCCTGGCTGCACCACCACCTGGGAGAACAAGCAGAGAGTCAGGCTTACCTGTCAAAGGTCGACGCCCTGATGAATAAATACCCATCTCCATCCCAGGACCAGCTCCATCCAGAGATCTACGCTGAGAAAGCCTGGACCCTGATGAAATTCAGCAAAGACAAGAAGCAGCTGGCTGTGAATTACTTCCAGAGAGCCATCAGGATGCAGCCGGACATGGTGGAGTGGCACACCAGCCACGTCTTAGCGTTAGTCAATGCTTTTAAATACTGCAACAAAAAGCTGGAGGCAGATATCTTTGAGAAAATGAAAATCGCCAAGGAACATGATCCAGAGAACTTGTACCTTGCTGCACTTTACCTCGAGGCATGTGCGAAAAAAGGGAAAAAAATGCAAGATGAAGTACGTGAGTTAGCCAGAAAGGTTTTAAGAAAGCCTGTCAGCAGCTACAGTGGTATCAAACCAGTACTGAGGCTGTACAGAATCTATGTATCTATGGATGAGGCCATTGATTTGGCAGAGGAGGTTCTGGAAAGACATCCCGACGAACGTTACCTGAAGAGGTGTGCTGCAATCTGCTACAAGAAGAAGATCTTGTTACACAAGTCCAATCCCCCCGAGAGCGGCATGATCAACAGAGCAATCAGTCTCTACAGGGAAGTGATTTCTCTGTACCCACATTCTTCACTTAAAAGAAAAATAGTTCTTGCAGACATATACGGAGAGTCGAATCACCAAGCTGAAGCTGACGAGATATACGAGCGACTGCTCGAAAGTGATCTGGATCCCGAAGAAGCACAGATGCTTTACAACTGCTATGCAAAGTATGTACATTTCATTCGAAAGGAGAGCTACAAGTCCATAGAGTATCACATGAGGGCAGCGGAGATACCGTTACAGTCTTCCTATCGCAAGAATAGCATCCGAACGCTGCAGAGGATTAAAGACAGAAACAGAAACCGAATGTGCCCACAAATCGAGGAGCTTCTAGCTCACCTGCAAGATTAAGAGGCTGTAATACCGAGGGAACATGCTGAGCTGGACCATACTCCTTTGAAAGAAATCTTTGTCTGTTTGTGTTGTTTGTAACTATTGTTGTCTTAATTTTTGTCTTTGTCATAAAAGGGACACTATGACATTTTGGAGAAGAAATTCATACTCTGATTCCCATATTCACAATATTTTTGAGGTAATGATACAAATTCATGTATTTTTTTTCCACAAGTGAATAAACAAGATGTTCTCAGAGGAAAATAACTTCCCCAGGACAGTGTTTGAAGCTAGAAAGCTGGCAGGGTCCGCCACAGTAAAACAGTATGAAACTGTGTTGTCCTTTAAGGTGAGTTTCTTTATTCAATTTGAACAAACTGACCTTGAAACCAAAGACAGTCTGTTTATTCAGTTTGTTTAGGTAGAAGTAAACAAAATCAGCCAATGAAGATCCTTCTCTGCTCATTAACATTTCTTCCCCAAAACTACAGAGGGGTCCTTTAATTATGCATTTGATATTTTGACCAATGTTTTGTGAGGTCACAGAGACCTTCGAGCGTCCGATTATAGTCCTTTCGTCCTTGACAACAACATGCACTGATGCAATAGCTTGCAATCACCATGTGGGCAGAGTGTTATCACCATTACCAGCGTTACAACATTCCTGATGAAAAGCAAAAAGCATGTGAGAGGGAAACTGCAACGCAAACAAAGGTTATTCAAGGTCACTCCTTTACACAGTGGAGGTTTCCCTCAAGATATCAAACACAATCACACTCAAGGAGGAAGACACACCAATAGTTCAATTAACAAAAGAGTTTATTGATCTAATCTAAACAGCTGTTTACAGAAATGAGATGAAGTGTGTCAGTCAGTGTTATCAGTAGTGTGTGAAGTTTGTGTGTGTGTGTGTGTGTGTGTGTGTGTGTGTGTGTGTGTGTGTGTGTGTGTGTGTGTGTGTGTGTGTATGTGTGTGTGACAGTCCACAGTGCATGGTCCAACGAAAAAAAGAAGTTGAATGCAAATGAATCAGTTCTGCCTACTTTCACCACCACAATATAAACAAGAACACAGCAAGTCCCCATAACAGAACCCGCTGTCTTAACCCACCAGGGGAGCAGAACTCAGTGCCATACAAATGACCGGCATTGATGAAAAACTAAATGTTTGAAGGTTGCCACAGACTAATGCAAAGTCTCCTTACAAATAAGCAGAACAACTACCCAACCACTATATCTGTTTGATCTTCAATCAATGTCCTCATGACATGAAAGTTTAACTCAGGGTTGTTGTAAAGATAATTTTCTCGCCCCGCTTTTTATATTTGGTTTGCCAACTTTGATTGTTATTTGTGGACTGGAAGCTGGTTCTTGCCAGTTTCCCATTGCACCGGCTCCTCCTGATCTTTTTTTGGTCTGGTTTATTTTCATATATTCATTTAAAGTCATTTCTATCTCAGATGTTGAACCACTGACCTGTGTGTAAGATACACAGCCCTCTTATTTCAGCAGTGTGTTTGTACAGTAATCACTCCTTCTGTGGTTCAAAACCTCTGAGGAAGAAAACAATTACACTCTTCTCTTCCCATTTTGATCCAGTTTACTACATTATGCGACCAAAATGACAGTCGAACGTGCCAAAGTGTCAAATTTGTCCTGGAAGAGGATACAGTTAAAAATAAGGCTCCAATAAAGTTTCAGTGTTGATTAAATACAATTAATTAATTAATCTTCACTTTGGTTTAAATCAGTTTTCTTGTTTCTAGATTCCTGTATAAAAGTTGCTAAATTAAACTGAAAATGATTCTGAAATCTCAGACATATAAAATAAAGCCTCATCAGAACTCTCTCACGTGTTTCAAGTTTAATGCTGGCAGCAAACAACACAAGATTTCTTCGTGTACATAATGTTTATTTATTAATGTTCATATTTTGCACAGCTGGGACACAGATTAACAAACTTTCTATGAATACAATCAGTTGTATCTGGTGATAATATTCAGGTTATAAGACACATCTTAACATGATCAATGAGAGAGTTTCATTCATCAACACTCCAAAGATTACAGATATTATAATACAGTCCAAAGCTGATCAGCATCTACTTGAATCAGGTTATTAACTGAGTTCAGATTATATACACACACTGGTGGATGTTTGTTAACCGGCAAACTAGCAAACTGCACATTCAAAACTCGGGCGTCGTCTCTGCCACATCACCAGCTCCTAAAGTTCATCAGGTGGTTTCGCTCAGCTCACCTCATCACACACCAACTCTGGGTGTCACTCCAGATCCAGACACTCCTTCCTGCGTTAGCGTTCTGTAAAAGACGTCATTCAGGGTGAGAACATCCTGCCTGATGTCGACACCTTCAGCCCTCCTGTTATCTGCCTGCAGCCTGTGTGTGCCTTGGATCTTTGGACCTTGAGTTCCCAGCATGCCGCTTGTTTTTACTGAACCTGAGTGAAACTAGAAATAAGATAATTCTTCCTATATACCTAAAGATGTACTTCAGTAACACTTGGTTTATTGTGACAAGTATACAGAAAAGTCCTGTAGACGTTCTGGATTCCTCTTCTGTGGCTGATCGTCTTGTTTTGTATCTCAGCAGCTCCTTGTTTTTGTGGCTGAAGCATTTTAAAGTGATTCTGTCTGCAGGAGGAATAGTTGGTGTCTTTTTTATCAGCTGCAGTCGATGAGGCCGACCAGCAGGTGACGCCACAGAGCCTGAGATGCTGCAGTGCAGCACCTGTTCACCTCCCTGACAGGACCAGTCATCCACCTCCAGACCATCCACCTCTGGGTCAACGAGAACAACGGGGCCCCTCCCTGCCCAGACTGCAGAATCTGTGGAGACCCCCAACCTGTACAAGGGCCTCGTTGTTTGTGAGGAGAAGGTATCCATCAAATAATAAAATAATACTGGATACACTGAAAGCTGAATTTTAGTCTGTACTGGGTTAAATCGAGTGCTGACCAGTATCTGTCCTGGTCGCCCACAGCCGCCTGCAGGATGTATGACAGCCTTCTCACCTGGTTAATCACATTTCTACAGCCATCTGAATGCAGCAGGACTGATGTCATTCTATCAAACAGACAGAATCTAATCTGCACCACTCAGATCTCAGGTTCTACATTGCAGGCTTCTGGTGTTGTGAAGGGGTTCATGTCCTGGATAGAGCTGCTGTATAGGGGTGCTTGTTGTGTGGTGATGGTGGTTGGAGGGTTGAGCTGCCCTGTGCCAGTTAGCAGAGATCAGACAGGAACGCCCCGTTTCAGGACAGCTTCATACTGTTGCTGTTGAGCCTCTTCTCTGCAGATTGAGGAGCAGGCTGAGGGGTCTCACTCTGCCAGAGCTGGCTCACAGACCTCCTGGTGTCGTTTCAGCACATGTGGATGATGTAACTGTGTTTGTCCAGGATGAGGGAGATGTGCAGGAATTAAATGAAAGCCTGGTGTTATATGAAAAATCTTCTTCAGCCAGCGTTACCTCGGGGGAAAGTGGGATTTGTTTGGTGGGTCAGTGGATCTTAGGGAGCATTCCTGGTCTCTATGGGAATGTTAAGTGGGGAAAAGGGGGAACTACAATCCTCAGACTATACTGAGGAGCTGAGGACTTTCAGAGGCAGAACTGGGAGGGAGTGCTGGACAAGGTGAAAGTCAAGTTGTCTAAATAGAATGTTTGCTCCCCCTGCTGTCCTACAGGAGAAGATCTCTGATAATCAATAACCTGACTGCCTCGTCTCTGTGGCACAGACTCATTGTTTGAACCACCAGGATTGTGAAAGAGGTGCAGCAGCTCCTCCTGATCTTTCTGGGTCTGGTTTCTGGTT
>CAEMYA010000368.1:81553-91558 GCA_903131615.1 Diplodus sargus
TTTCCCTCCTCGGTGCCGATGTCCTCCAGCTGGTACCTGAGACGGAAGAGTCTGGACCTGCTGGGGTCCCCCAGATCCCAGGTGAAGTGGCACTGCAGGGCCTCCAGTTTGGACTCTAGTGATGTTTGACTGATGGAGAATAAAAATAACAAATATTAAAACACATCATCAGAGGTCAATATTATACTCTCTGAACTATAGTATGTGTGGATTTCCTGTTCATCTCATGTGGATAGAATGAAGGCAGGACAAACAAGTGGTGACAGGACTGCAATTAAATGAACTGCAAGGAAATGCAGTAGGAAATAACGTAGGAGAGAAAAGGAGGGAGGAAAGAAGGGAACAAGGAGCATCGAATGGACAGGAAGGGAATAAGGAAGGAGATAAAGAAGGAGCATTAAATGGAGAGCAAGCAGATGCAAATGTAAAGAGAGGGAAAGAAAAGTAAGACTAAAGAAGGAAGTGAGAGAATGAAAACATCACGACAAAGTGAATATTTTGAGGTGCTGGACTCAACAAAACAACAATAAAATAATTAAATATTTATGCTCATTATTTTTGACAAGCCTGTGAAATGTTGAAGCAGCCACTCACCTCATCTTTCAGCTGTTTACTCCACACAGTTGTTCTCTATCACTTGACTTTAGGTTGATTTTGGCTCCTGAAGCTTCTTTGGGTTCACTAACACGATGTGAGTGATGTCCAACTTCTGCTTTGCAGGATGTGAAGCTGTTGAGCAGGTTCCCCTTAAATAGTCCCAATGCCTGATGAAACAGTTACTTTCGGTTTCCCTCCTCCAATGAGGATCATGAGTCACCCTGACTTTCATTTCCCAGTAACTGAAACCTGCAGCCACCCATCTGTCTGTCATCCCTAGCAAACATATGCTCTCAGTTACTTTTTATGGATTTGTTTCATTTTCTTGGTTTATACTGACAAGTAGGCTGTGAGTGATAGTACACCACATTTGTATTTGTACTTCATTTTTTGATCAAGATAGTATGAAACTATTAACGAGGTGTACTTTATGTTACAGCCATGACTATGACCCTGAAATTCCTGTTCCCAGTGTCCCATCATCTCTCCATGTGGTCATAACACTTTAATGTGTCTTTAAAGCTGCAGTCTGGAGTTTTGAGGAAAAAGTCGACTTAGCCAGAATATTCGAATGATACAGCTCCCAGGTCAGTCCTTCTTCCTCTCTGCTGCCTTCTAAGCCCCTCCCACAGAGCAGCCTGCTGTGCATGAGCAGGCTTGTAACCATGGTAACAGAGGAGGCCAGATAACCAAGATGTCATATTCAAAATAACAACAACATAAGCCTCGATTGTTGTATTTCTGATCAATACAACTAAATTACAGTGACGAGTGCCTCATGCAGATCACTGTAGATATCCTGAGTAACAAACAGTATTCCTTACATCACTGTAGACAGAATTACCAGCTAATCATTCAGGTAATCATCATCACCATGCTGCCTTTCTGAAGCATGAGTAAAGTTATTTCTCTAAACCAATTCAACCACTTCAGAGCGTCCTGAACATACAAACTACAAACGTTATAACTGACCGGTCACTTGGAAGACACTTTTGGAAACCAGTAGCCATAAAAACAGAGCTAAACACCAGAGTTAGCATACAAGCTAACAAGATAGATTTACCAACAAGCTTCGTAGCTCGACTGCATCGTACGGCGATATGCACTAGTGTGAGTATTACTGTAACCGCCGCCATCTTAGCCTTGTGGTTAAAACATAGAATGAAACATATTTCAAGCAGCAGTCCTTACCTGTCCAGCAGAAAAGTCCTTACAAATCCCGCAGCTCCTCCACCTCTGAAATGACGCTCAGATATTTATCCTAGTTTTCTCTCTGGCTCGGTCCAATTCTTTCTTTTTACACTGCTTTTCTTCATCAGGCTTCTTATTTCTTCTCTTTGACATGGGCAATGGTGGGGCATTCTTCGGCTCTGTTGTTGTTGTCTGTTCTCCACCATTGTTTACAGTTTGAGTTTGAGCTGTAACGTATCTGACCAGGTAAGAGCAGAAAATGTGCCTGCTTATGCACGAGAATGATTGACACCTCTCTGACACACTCCTTGGTTCTGATTGGTTGTGTTGATCAGGGAGCTGTTGATTCTTGCAGATCAAATTGCAGCCTCTGGGTGGAGCCACAGACAGCTTAACTTTAACCTCTATCTTGTTCTACTGTCAAATCATAATGACTATTTTAGCAAATGTAACAAAAAAATAGTTACACACTATAACGTTTTTTTTTTGTTTGTTTGTTTTTTATAACCCAGTAGTATGAAGCTCTCGGTGGCTCCAGAGGAAGCTGTGTGTTATCTGACAATTTAGTTTCAGCAATAACAGCTCAGTGGCTAAGTTGCATTGTGGGTAATGTAGGCGGCAGGTTTTCAAAAGGAAGAAGAGTGTGTGGAATAAAAAAATGATATCTCGGGTTCCGCTCCATCCGTTTTTTGTATCACTTGTTTTAAAACTGTTCATAATAAATCCAACAGTGTTCGACCAGTGAACTGCTTTTAATTAATTATTTCCCCTGATAATTATTATTAAAATCATTCAAATTAAATACAAACTCATCATGAAATGATTCAGATATTTCAGACATATTAAATAAAGCCTCATCAGGACTCTTTGGAAAACTCTAAAGCAAAAATTAAGTGATAAAATAAATAATTTGCATCTCGTATTTCCAAATGTATTGTTGACATTAGGTTTTAATATTTCAGTTTGATTAAACCTCATCAGCAACCAGCGTACAATACTGCAGCTACCAAAACAAACAACTGGAAGAAGATTTTTAGAAGTATGTGAATTATATTTATTAGTAATTTGTACAACTGAGACATCTTAACAAACTTTCTATGAATAAGATCGGTTACATCTAGCATCATTTTTAGGTTATACATCAAATAACTGCTACATCATCAATACTCTGAATATAACTGCAGAACAAATGTTGCATAAAGGCAGTAATGTTCCTATATAACATAAAATGCAGTGCAGGATTACAGTGAACACCATAAAGGACAAAATGGATTTAATGAATCGTGTAATTTGAATTTTAATAATGACAGTTGAACATGTGGATGTTGATTAAAGGACCATTGCAGTGCTGTTGAATGATTGTAATCACATTAATGAGCCTGTACAGGTTTTTCAGTTGTTATTTTTTTTGGTTTACAGCCAATGTACTATGGTTCTTGCAGGTTCTGCAGAAACTCCTCTAAGTCTTCCGCCCGTTTCTTAAATGTGTCATTAATCCTTCCCAGAACTCTGATGCTGTTCTCACGAAAGTGTGATTTGTGCGGTATCTCTGCAGCCTTCATGTGATACTGTATTGACCTGTGACGATCCTGTCGATTAAAGTATAGATAGTTGGCGAACCTGTTGTAAACCATCTGTTTCTCTTCAGGTTCCAGATCACTCTCCAGCAGCTCCTGGTAAATCTGCTCAGCTTTAACCTGGCTGTGATTTGACTTTGCGTGTATGTTTGCGAGGTCTATCTTCTTCACAAGAGAAGACTGAGGGTAAAGAAGAATCAGCTCCTCATGGAGGCTGATCGCTCTGTCTATTGTGCTTTGTTCTGGGAAACTGCCCCTGGAAGTAATGATCCATTTGTAGCAGAGTGCAGCACAGCTCTTCGGATAACGCACATCTGGATGACGTCTCAGAGCCTCTTCTGCCAGATCAATGGCCTCATCAACAGAAACATATTCAAAGTAAACCCATAGCAACGGTTTCAAACCACTGTAGCTGCTGACTGGATTCTTCAGAATCTTTTCAGCTAACTCTCGAGCTTTATCTTCAACTTCTTCTTTCTTCATCGTTTTAGCATTCTGCTCAAGGTAGTGAACAGCGAGGTAGAAGTTCTCAGGATCTTCTTCCTTTGCGATTCTCATTCTCTCCAACATGTCAGCATCCAGTCCTGTGTTGACTGACGTTAAAACACTATACAACACTAAGATGTGGCTGGTTTTCCACTCCAGCATGTCCGGCTGCATCCTGATGGCTCTCTGGAAGTAATCTGCAGCCAGCTGCTTCTTGTCTTTGCTGAACTTCATCAGGGTCCAGGCTTTCTCGGCGTAGATCTCTGGATGGAGCTCGTCCTGGGACGGAGATGGGTATTTATTCATCAGGGCGCCGACCTTTGACAGGTAAGCCTGACTCTCTGCTTGTTCTCCCAGGTGGTGGTGCAGCCAAGCCAGGTTCCCGTAGTTCACCACTAACCAGGGACCCTCATCTGAGTCTGCTCTTCTTGTCTGGCAGAAGGCCTCTGCAGCCTTGTTGAACAAACTCTGGGCATCTTCAGTGAACCCCAGCTTGTATTGAACGTACCCCCGCAGGTTGTTAATGTGACCCAGCCAGCTGTTTCCCTCCTCAGTGCCGATGTCCTCCAGCTTGTCCTTAAGAAGGAAGAGTCTGGACCTGCTGGGGTCCCCCAGATCCCAGGTGAAGTGGCACTGCAGGGCCTCCAGTTTGGACTCCAGTGATGTTTGACTGATGGAGAATAAAAATAACAAATATTAAAACACATCATCAGAGGTCAATATAATACTCTCTGAACTATAATATGTTTAGATTTCCTGTTCATCTCATGTGGATAGAATGAAGGCAGGACAAACAATTGGTTTGAGGAGAGAAAAGGAGGAAGGAAAAAAGGGAACAAGGAGCATCAAATGGACCGGAAGGAAATAAGGAAGGAGATAAAGAAGGAGCATTAAATAGAGAGCAAGCAGATACAAATGTGAGGAGAGGCGAAGAAAAGTAAGATTACAGAAGGAAGTGAGAGAATGAAAACATCATTATAATGTTAATAATTTGGGCTGCTGGACTCAACAAAACCAGAAAAACATAATTATTTTTTAAAAGCCTGTGAAATGCTGAAGTAGCCACTCACCTCATCATCCAGCTGTTTACTCCACACAGTTGTTCTCTTTTACTTGATTTTATGCTGATTTTAGCTCCTGAGGCTTCTCTGGGTTCGCTGACACGATGTGAGTTATGTCCACTTTCTGTTGAGCAGGAAATGATGTGAGGTTGTTGAGCAGGTACATCTATAAATAGGTGCATCTTTTTAAAGGTGTACACCTTTAAACAGGTGCACAAAAGGTGTACACCTTTAAACAGGTTCAACGGGTGAACCTGTTTGGACTTGTTGATGAACAGTTCTTTTCAATTTCCCTCCTCCAGTTATGATCCTTGATTTTCATCCTAGTCACTGAAACCTACAGCCACCCATCTCTCTGTGTGGTCGTAACACCTTAAAGTGTCTTTAATGAAGAAAGAAGTGGGCTGGAAGTGTAAGTGCTGTGATGCACATCGCTGTATTTCAGCTGGGGTGGATTTCTGTTCTCAAAGTGTTTCTGGGCCTCTATGGATGTTTGTCTCGGATGTCTCGTTAAAGTTGGCAGGTAGCTAGAAAGTGCAGCTCAGTTATCACCTCCAGTTGCCTTCTTTCAACAAAATGTGTTATGTGTGAGAGAAAGTGTGTGTGTGTGTGTTTGTGTGTTTGTGTGTAGGTTTGTGCTACATGCAGACGAAAGTTTTCCACTTGCAGATACAATAGCGCTGATGGCGTTCAGGTCCTCATAAAAGGAAAAACTTTGCAGAGTAAACTTGAGGTACTTCAAACTTGTACTTAAATACATGTACATAGCCACATTCCATAGCTGACATTCCATCCGCTTGTACTGTGCTTTTATTTTGAAAGCTATGATATGTACGTCCAGTTTAAATCAGGTTTGAAATCCTAATTTCATTTGTTCTAATTTCAAGAGTTTTTTCAAAGAGAATTTTAATGCAATCAAGCCAGCCGTGGGTCGCGTTTGTTTGGTCAAATCGGCCGCACGTTTTTAAAAAAAAATCCTGTGCCAAAATCCTTAACAGAGAAAAAATAATAAGTATATTTCGTCCAATTTTGATGTGGAATGAAAAACGCACTTCACATAAGTAGTAAAAAATAAATATTATTGTTCTCTATAAAGATTTTGATAAAGTATTACTCGAAAGGTGCACAGTAAAGGTACCTCATTTTATTCATTTAAGTAGTCTAGGAAGTACTAATATCAGCCGTATATGAATATTAGAGTACTTATGGAAACATCTCTTTTTTCTCACGTTGTCCTTTACTTTGAAATCCGGAAGGATACCTTCGTGATACTTTCAGTTTATTACCAGAAACAATGACTGTAAAAGTCTGGTATGTTTCATGGTTCCTGACTGCAGTCTGACCCACAATCAAGCCGGGTTCAGTACGATTACCGTAAATGTCAGTGCGTTTGCGCACTGGAAAAAAAAGGTGCAGCTGAATATACCAGGAAAACGCGAACCACGGCTGGCTGGACTGCAGTCTTTGTTGCGCCGACGAAAGCTGATGCTTCCTTTAACACGTAACCAGTGGCGCCCCCAGAACATTTTCATAGGGGGGCCCAGATGGGGCCAGTGAAAATCTTAGGGTGGCACACCAAAATGGTCCTTCTTGCGGCAACTCAGATTCAGCTCAAGTCTGTGGCTGTGTATCGCATTCCCCTAGACTCTTTTTCATTAAAAAGACAACATGCATCCAACACAGTTACCTCAATTTTGAGAAAACACAAACATTTCAGAAAAACACAAAAATGTTGCTTTTGGTGGGAGCACTGGGGAAGCCAGTGAGGTGGCCAGCAATTTTCCAGGGGTGGCCACGGCCCCCCCTGGCCCCCCCCTGGGGGCACCACTGCACGTAACTCTGGGACTGTGGTTGTAACCATAGACATATAGTAACGGGCACGCAGTGGCTCGTAGTTTCTCTGCTCATCCGGTCATTGCGGAACTGACGATGCATTCAGGTGTGCACTCAGACAATGGGAGATGGGAGGTGTCTAATCTGGGGGGAATGTGTAAAGCAGGCGCCATCTACTGGACGTTATGGTACATGTACTTTCCTTTTTTTAGTGCAATTTAGGCCGCTCTGACAAATACAATGTGATCAAATATCAGAAACATCTTCTTATTTATCACTGATCAGAATATTAGGTCACTGACCTCCTCATGCGATTCCCATGGGATCGGGATTGAATCAGAATCAGAACTCCTTTATTGGTTCTGCAAACAGGGATATTTGTGTGTCACAGCAGCCTGAGGACAGTTCAATTTAACAATAAACAATAGAACAAAATAAACTATTTAATAAAAAAGTAAGAAATAGGTTCTTATATACATTAAGTGTCCTGGCCCCTTTCTGTGACATCACCCCCATGAAGTCATCATTCACATTTAATTTTATTAATTTTATGGTAAGAGTGCAGTGGAGCAATCAAAAACACTTGAGCTGAGGTGTCCAAATTACTATTACTTTATATTACAATATTAATGTAACTTGTTTACATTTTGTTAGTATTGGAATTATAACAAAGACCAGAGAAATTAAATATCAGCGAAAAAATTACCTTTTTATTTACCTGTTATGAGACACCTGCTCTATGACTGAGCTAAACAGCTTTAAACCGTCATAGACTCTCAGGTACAGTATTGGTACACTCTGCATAATAAGCCCCGCCTACAGACTCTCTGGCTCTATATTTGGCATACCTGCTGTACCAACTGAGCTGTTGGTCTCTCTGGATTTATCAGCATAAACCAAGTCAAATAAGTCCCGCCCACAGATTTTCTGGCGAATCCAGGTGGTGCCCACCAAAAGGGGTGGTCTCGCTCGTTTCCCCCATGAATTTACTGCATTTCCCTCCAAAATTTAAGATGCCTATAATAATGGCTGAGGGATCGTCACTCTGGTCAGAGCAGCACAGGTGTATTCATGTCTGTGTGGGAGGTGTACAGATCAGTTATTACTTACAGATCTCAGGTAATCAGCCCAGGTGATGTTCCTTCATATATCAGCGAGCTCCACGTCATAACAACCTTCATGCGGTGTCTACGTATGTGCGGGTTAAAATGGAGCCAGCCTCTCATGTCGGTGAGAGTTGTTTTTGCCTCAAGTGTTTCTGAAATTACTCAGATCAGGAAGCTGAAAACCTTGTTTAACTGTTTAGTGCTGAGGTAAATTCGCCTGGAACATTATCCTTTAACCATACCAATTAAATCCGCGATGGACGTTGTGTTTTGCTCCGTGAACCAAACTCCATTGTGATTTTTGCCGTTTTTTCTCTGCCCTGTTTATTACATGAATAATGCACAGTTAACTATATTTAGGTCACTTTCTCGAAACACGTCGGTAGTTTCGGTAAAATCGGCATGAACGTTTTTTTATTTTTTTGAAATGTATGTATAATTTAGAACGCCATGAAACCTGGTTAGCTACCTTAACGTCTGCTGGTCAGTTCAAGTGAGTGGTTATGCTATGTTAGCTAGCTGACTTTAAAGTTGTATTGTTGCAGATGCACTGCACGGTTTGGGAAACACGTTAGCAGCGGCTCAGCTGCTTTTATTAACGGCTAAGGACACATTAACTGGGTACTGACAGTATACCAAGCTTATAAAGACGACTGGGTCATTTAATCGTCGTGTTTTTACAGACCGGTTTGCATGTTAGCTAACGTGTGTGTCTGTGGGAGAGTGTTAGCATGACGCCATTATCTGCTGTGTAATGTTAGCTTGTTAATACTAGCATCGTTACAGCTGAATATCTAAGTACAGCACAGTTAGCTAACAGGCTCCATGTTGTGTTAGTAATGTCTCAGTATGTTAGTATGTCAGCATCTAGAAGGTCATTCTGAGCAGCTAAAGTAGTTTAACACACAATATGCAGCCTCAGTGTAGCTGCACAGAATGGATTCAGTGTGTTTGTCTCAGTTCTGGTTTAATATGTTATTTAAATCACTGCACTGACTCCATGTGTGTCAAAAGATAGACTTTAAAATCATATTACTCGTGTGTAAAGCACTAAATGTTCTCAGGATTTAATACATTTGGTTTAACTTTAAGAAACATATTTATTGAATCAGATTATCGTAGATTTTACAGTGCAGAGTGATGTGAGATTTCTGGAGTGATGTCATGCACATGGTTACAGACTGCTATATCATTCTTTAATATGAAATTATAATCGTGTAAGAAATCCCCTTTTTACTTGATGTGTCTGTAATCTAATTACATCTTATTTTACCATATTTATTTATATATATACACACACACACACACATATATACACATATATATACATACAAAACCTCCAAAAACCGAAACCTCCAC
This sequence comes from Diplodus sargus, assembly GCA_903131615.1. Lineage (NCBI taxonomy): Eukaryota > Metazoa > Chordata > Actinopteri > Spariformes > Sparidae > Diplodus > Diplodus sargus. The sequence goes on from CAEMYA010000368.1 coordinate 90,764, forward strand.
AAACAAGCAAAAAACCGTCACAAACACACAAAAACCTCCACAAACACAAAACCACCACAAATAAAAGACAAAAACTCCTCAAACTCAAAACCTCTACAAACAAACGAAAAACCTCCACAAACTCAAAAACCACACAAAACGTCAAAAAACACAAAACCTCCATAAATAAAACATAAAAACTCCACAAACACAAAACATCTACAAACAAACTCAAAACCTCCACAAAGACACAAAAAACCTCCACAAAGACATATCAAACTACCACTGCTCCTCCTTTTCTTCCTGCAGGTGACAGACAAGTCGAAAGGAAGAAAGACGAGCAGCCGAGACCAACAAGCCGAGCAGTCAGAAAACCAGACGAGCCAAACCCTGGAGACGAGCTACAACAGGAGCCTGAAGCAGCAGGAAAACTGAGTATCTGAGTATCCGTCTGCTGATGACGACTCCTTCAGGTCCTGCAGGTGTTTGTTGACTTACGGTTTCACCTGCTCAGACACTGAGCACTGTTGTCTTTACTGGGTATTTACGTAATGAACCCTTTTTTAGAATTACACTCTGTTGTGGTTTTAATCCTGCTCACCCCTGATTTTTAAAGAACGTGTTGAGTCTTTTGATAGAGTCCAATGTCTCCTCACGGTGGTATTGTCAAAGCTTTAACTATATTTAATATATCAATTTCTTTCTGCAGTGGAGACCAGGGCTTCCATCACCTTCATTATCTATTCCTATTCTGGGAATGATTGGTTTAGAAATGGGGCCCATGTGTTGTTTAATAATGTCTGAGTAGGTTAGCCT
>CAEMYA010000368.1:102470-113009 GCA_903131615.1 Diplodus sargus
TGAACATGCCCAAGTAAGTGACCTCTGACCTCTTTGTCTCCGGGTGTGTGGCAGGTGGTGGACCGTCGAGGGAGTCAGCTGTTTGTTTTGTTTCACTGCACTGGAAAATTCCCAGAGTGCATTGTAGCGAGCTGGGAGCATCTTTGGCCATTAAACAGCTTGTTTGAGGGAAATCCCACTCGAGACTACAAGATGAGAGCAGGTGGCTGCAGCTGGAGGAGCGACGACTAAAAGCTGCTGTCAACTAAAAGAAATCTCTAGCAGTGAAAAGCTGTTCAGCTATAAACAGACGACATCACGGTTACAAGACTTAAACGTCTCCACCACTTAGCGGCTTTCTACACAATTACTATACAGGTTATAAAGTTAGAGTTAGAATAGTGTGTAACTAAATTGAGCCTGTACAGACGGACGAGTGAGTCTCCATGTTCGCTGTGAGGACGTTTAATGTCCCCGACAACCTCTGTAGTCTCATTCAGACACTTGTTAGCAACAGCTTATCGTTTTTAACACACAGAAGAGCTTTATAATTAAACTGTTGGACGTTTAATGATGGATTTTATGTCGGAGAACAAAACCTGGCAATCCTTAAAGTGAAACTCTTGTCAAAAAGCAACCAAGGCTTTTTTTGTGAATAATATGACTCAAACCTTTGTGTAAAAGCATAATTACGACGAAAGAGGCACTTTTAAGATTTACCGTTTCGTTTTCAGAGTTCAGAGTTTAGTCTCTGTTTCCTCCAGTTTGTTGATAAAAACTACAACGAGCAGCTGTTTTAGGAAATGACTGAACCTTATTAAAACATTGAGCTATATTTTTGTGAGGTATTTTTAAAGATCGATACCTCGATAATTAGGCTGTAACGATACACCAAACTCACAATTCGGTTTGTATCACGATTTTTGACCCACAGTTCAATACAAACCTCGATTTTTTTTTTTTTAATTAAACATTTTATTTATGTAACATTTCAATAACTTATGTATATGATACTTGTCTGCTAGTATCAGAGGTGCAGTATTGTGGAGGGCGTGTCTATCTGATGGTCTGTTAACTGCACAGATCCTTCACTCAACTTAATACAGAGAAATGTCCCACAAAACAACGTTACAGAACCAAACTAAGGTAACGTAGTAACTGTAACTGTCTTTGGCAACAAGGAAAAATACCACAGTTGTACGTGGAGAAGCGTCCTTCCTCCCGCCCGTCCTACAGACTCCTCCTCACATTTCTGCCCAATAAACAGCGTCTGTCACCGGCAAAAACACTTTACCTCACCGAGTGTTAATGATGGAAAAAAAATCTCTGCGACGGTCAGCCCTCCGGACCGAGACTTCAGTGAACTTTCCCCCGGAAGACAGTCTCCGTCGGTTTTTGATTGACAGGGGAGACACAAACCCCTTGAAAACACACACGCATCATCATCATGACTTTTACCGTCACGTCTCTCTTTAGGAGCCGCAGCGCCGGCTTTCTGTGTGAATTTCGCAGCGGTTCGTCTTTAACACAGAACAACAGCAGAGAATTGGCGAACGACCGCTGCGGTGTTAATGTGGTGTTACTTACAGCTCATAGAGCTGATCTCGACTGGAAGTTGTGTCGCGATTCTGCCTTCTCACAGCGCGAGACGGGTTCGTGGATCTGAGTGTCGCCATTTCAGCTTCGATACGTGTAGCGTTACAGCCTGACTCGGTAAGAACCAATGAGCTGAGAGACAAACAATAAGAAAAACGCTGAAGATTTGAAACAAAACTTTAAATCCAGGCCTGAAACCTGAGGAGCGTTTCATTTTCTTTTTCTTTTTCTCTGCACAGGTTGAACAAGTTCCTTCAGTACCTGACGGAGGCCGGCTTCAGGGTGAGTCGGACTCACTTCGACCCGACGGGGGTTCGAACCGACGCCACGCTGGAGCAATTCAAATCTGTCCTCACCAAGTACAGCGTGCCAACGTACACCAACGCCACCGCCACTCAGACGAGCGTGAGCATGGACAAAACGATGTGAGAGAAACCAGCACGCACAGCTCTCAGTTGCTCTCCTGTTTCTGCAACCCGAACAAAGTTCTGACTGCACTGATCTCTGAAACGAAGCAGAAACTCTTTAATCAAACCAAAAGTGAAATCTGTTTTTATTAAAACTACAAACCAAACTGATCCCACAGCAAAGATGAGCCCAGTCTGTCCTGTGTTTCTCTATTTATTTCAGATTTCTCCTCAAAGAAAGTTATTTTCTAGCTGGTTTATTCCTTTTTTTTGTTCCTCTTGTCTTACAAAAACAAAATAAAAGTTGCTTTCTGCATGTGTGTGAAGTCGTGTGTAATTCTTCAACCTGTGCAGATATTTCTGTAAGCCTCTCGTGTTCCTGTCGAAGTTCAAATCAACAAAAAGTGCAACAACAGTTGAATCAGGCTTCAGTTCACAGGAGTCTAAAGAGCGACAGCATGAGATAAAGATGGAGAACTTATCAAGTTGAGCGGTCACTTATCACTTATTTAGCTCCGGTACTTTTATCCCTTAATATTAAATTCCCCAATTAATTTACGGTACTGCTTGTTTTATTTACTCATTCATGTTATTTTTCAAATGTATTTACATATTTATTCATGTATTTTGCAAAATGCAGCGTAAACAACAGAGAAGCACACATCTAAACAGAAATGTACATTTTTGTGACATTTTTGATTGATTTAAAATATCTGCAGTGGTGCATTTAACAGCATATTTATGGAGCCTGATCAATATATCCATAGGTGGATATTGGCCTAATACAGATAAATCAGATATTAAAGCTTAAAGTTATTCATGATTATTAATACTTATTAAATTCTCTGTGAAGTTTACTATTTAACTAAGATTAATCTGACACAAAGTGTTTGATGACCACATTTCATCACCCAAATCAATAATCATCAGGCTCTTATATTGAACCATTTATCGATCGGATTATTGTTTTGTGTTTTGTCAGTGTTAGTCCTCCATACTTCTTGGTTCCCTTCCAGTTGTGCAGGTTTTACTCTGCTGCGTTTATTGTCTGAGTTTACATATAAAATGTTGTTGATGCGGGTTTATAAATAAAGTTTATTCAAACTTAGTGTCATTAATCTTCATCGCCATAATTGCAGCTTTGATCAAAGATAATCACGGGTGGTTTTTAGGCGCCTTGAGGAAGATAAAAAAAGAAAAGAAAAAAGAAAAAGTGAGCCGGTTTTTCTGCCTGAGCGTCCCTGAATGACACAGGAGGAGGAGGAGGAGGAGGAGGAGGAGGAAGAGGAGGGCGTGCCGTGCTCCTCCTCCTTCACTGTTGCTCCTACAGACCGATGTGACGGCGTCAGTACCTGAGGACTGAAGCCTACCTGTGGATCCTCTCCCTGCCGCAGCACCATGGGGATCTCCGCGTCCAGTCTGCTGGATGAGACCAAATCCGCCTTCATCAGAGGTAAGACGCGCCGCGGACGCGCCGCCGCGCGTCGCTCCAACACGGCGGCTCGCTGCTGATAACGTCTCACAGCAAAACTTCCTCTTCTCTGGTTTGTGTTGTCGCGGAGCTGAACGTGTAATTGTTGGTGATTAGTGGACATCGGATAGAAAACTGCTCCTCCCTTTTCCTCCCTGTGCTTCAGAGGAAGCTTGATTTTTCAGCGTCTGTCCGGATTAATCTGAGTGTCTCATTCATTCACTGAGCTCAAATCTAGAAATGTAGCTTTATTATCATTGTGTTTTACTTTCTCGGCGAGCAGAACGATGATTACTTTCACCTGAAGTAGTTAACAAAGATCTGGATCTCTCAGTGGAAACCTGTCAGTCTGGTTTTGTTGCGGCTATCCTCAGAAATATTCCACTTGTGTGTTTTTCTGCTCTCCAGGCGGTTTGTCTGACAGATTGAGACGCGCAGAGGGATTTAAATCGTCTTCTTATTTCCAGTCAGTGTTTATCAGGTCACTCCTGACTTTCCAGTCCTGCAGGGGGAGAGAAAAAGTGAGGGAGGAGAAAGTGCCAAGACCTGTTCCCCCCTCCTGTCTCTGGTGTCCTCTGCTGCTGGGTGTGTCCAGTCATAGCTGCAGAGGACAAACGATGCTCCTGCTTTACTTTATTGTGTGTGTGTGTGTGACGCACAGGTGATGACAGGTGTTCGTTCATGGATGGTGGCCTGCGTGTTAACAGAGCCAATCACACAAATACTTGAGCAGGAAGTGTATTTTATTGGAGACGATGTTACTTTAACTTTACTTCTCAGTGAAACAGAGTTGCAGCATTCTGCTAACAAACCGAAGTAGCTGGAGACTTGATTTAAAACAGAGAAAACAGCAAATAAAAGAAACAGGAAAAGACTCAAAACTCCATTCAGACTTTGCAGAATTAGCTGTTAGCACTTCCTGTTAGCAGTGAACCTGTGAAAGTACACACAACTGTCACTGGGCCACTGTGATACTGAAGAAAACCTAAAATTATGATGTTTCTAAGGCAGGTTCTGCACGTTAGGAGCATCTTTTTTTGAGGATTCCCAAGCAGATTTGTAAAGTCCTCCTCTCCTCCTGATGATATAAAGTCAAATCAATGAATCGATTGGTTGTTTGGTCCATCAAACGTCAGAGAAAGAAAGCAGAAAATATTTACATTAACAAGCTGGAATCAGAGCAGTGACTCAAACCGATGAATCGATTATCGAAGTAGTTGGCAAACAACCAAGTGATATATTGATTAATTGTTGCAGCGCTGACGTTCATCAGGATTTCTCTGATTCAATCAGCGGGTGATCAATCACACTGTCGGTCAGTTAAAGGAAAAGGAGTCAGGAGGAGACACGAGACGCACACCTGAAGTTAGTCTGATGGTCGTCAGCTGGAGTTGGTTTGAAGGATTTGAGACAAAACAGCTGCTGTGTTCACCGACTGATCACAGAGAGTTCGAGCTGCTTCATTCATGCGTCCAGAAGCCGGTCAGGTGTTCAGGACGGAGGCCGCTGTCGGGCTGTTCTAGCTTTCTTGGGGTCACCTGAACAACAGCTGGGGGGTCAGTGTTCCGTGAAACAAAACTAAATAAAGGTGAAAAGTCAGAGAAGGCTTCGATGAGACAAAAGAGAGCCGGACAAAAGTGCAACAATGATTCAAAATGCAGAATAATCAGGTCTCCTTCAGCCGGAGAAAAGGCTCGTCTGTTGATGCTGGCGCCGGTTGCGTTGCCGCTGCTGTTGCCGTGGTAACAGGACAGAGTATCATATGCTCAGGATGTAAATGGAAAAGTTACAAATCCTGTGCCCGAGCGTGTGTCCTCTAAAGTGGAAAATCATGGAAATGTGATCATGTTGACACTCAGGAAGCCTCAGAGAGTCTGCCGGGTCTCATGAACCTGCAGATATCAGTGCACAGTTCATGGTGAAGGCCGTCAGACGAGAGTGTGACGGGCGGGGAGCTTTTTTATCTGCGCTGAAAGCAGCTCGTGGCATCGAGACTCTGGGACGAGTCATGTTTGCCTCGTCAGTTTTTCCTGGCTGCTGTTTTTAGTGCAGGACTCAGTGGGAGCGGTGACTCTGTGCATCATCTGTCAGAGTGAAGACATTCCTCTGTCTCAGTCTGCAGAGGGTGGAGGGAGGAGGGTGGAGGCTGGAGGGTGGAGGGAGGGTGGAGGTGGAGGGAGGGTGTGTTCGGGAGCTGAATGTCAGTTTTCTGGGTTGGGCTGAGATGACAGTCCAGTTCTGGCGGCGGCCGATCCCTCGATGGAATGATGTCACTTGTCCTCTCCGTGTCTCTCTGCAGTGTTTGGACTGTGTGATGTAGAAACACTTTTCTGTTTGATTGCAAAAAGTTTCCGTTTGTTGCAGCTTTACGTTTGTTTTGGTTGAATTTTTCTGTTCCTCTCGTCACAATGCTGTGTTTGTTCTCTGGTTAAGTTCAGGCACAAAAACCACTCGGTCAGGGCGACGGAAACATCGTCGTATCTCTTAAAATACTTGTTTTGGTCGCTACGTTCACGGATGGAGGATTTCTGAAAAAAGCTGCTTTTAGTCGCCACAAAAACAGCTGGAAACAGCAGCAGGTGTCCTGTAAAAACATCTGCTTGTGATGCCATTCACAGCTGTATAAATCCCCTGGTGTCCTCTCAGATATACTCCACCTCTGTCCTCTTTCACCTCCTGTTTGACAGTCAGATAATCATCATATAACGTGAGCGTGATATGACACGCTTTGTATGAACGTAAACCTCGGAAGCATCTGTGGTCGGCGGAAAGATTAACCGCCAACATTACATCCTGGAGACGAGGCTGATTCGGCTTTTTTAGTCCATCAAAGTGATTTTTTTCAGGGGGATTCAGACTGAACACAGTGTGAAGACGACACACTGTGTTTAACTCGTGTTGTTTCACTGTTTTTATCAAAGTCGGAGTTGCTTCCGTTGTTGTTTCTGCATAAATCTGATGAGAGAAAGTGGCCGCGCTGCTGTGGAATTCTGATTAAAATCGAATGTTCAGCTCTTCCTGTAAGAACTTGATAATGAGGCGGTGGAGGCCATATTTCACTGATTGCTCCAGCGTGTCTCTGAGGGGCTTTAAGGATTCTCGGGGGACTTTCTCAGCTCAGCTTGTGAGATGTGTGTTTTCCTCTGTGAAGCCTTGAACATGTAGATCCGAGTCTGATGAAGAAGACATTTATTTATCTGAGTGTCTTTAACATCTGGCAGCGAGGTGATTCGTGTTTGTCGTCCACATATTTTATAAAAGAGGGAAAACAGAGAAGCTCAGCGGGGCGGAACATCTGTCTGTGTTACTCAACAGTTTGAAGCTTTTCTTTCAGACCAGCTCGTCGTCACCGCTCAGAGACTCAGTGTTCAGGGATCGAGGGTCCGATTTGATTTAGATTCACCTGTCGACGATTCTCAACTTATTCTGATGAATCTCACTGTGTCACACACTCACTCTTCTGTTCTTTTTCTTATTTATAAAGAAAAACCATGTTGGTCTGTTATAAACTCATGTACATGAAGATGTGTACTTCAGTTTGCTTTAAGGATCAGAATTGACAGTAAATCTAGATTAAAACTTTCAGTGTGATTGAAGAATCTCCTTCTAACGTCTGAGGAAAGAGGACTCGGCTCAGTGCAGCATTACATCATTTGCCTTTGTGTGCGTATTTGCAGTTGAAATTCAAGACATTTTGATTCTCAGTTGCAGAACTTTATAGTAACTCAGATTCCTCCATCGTGGCTGTAGAGTTTCTGGCGTTCCCGGCCTTGTTTTTGCTGTCAGTGTGCTGCCGTTCTTCATGCTGTGTCACTCGGCCTCCAGCTGCCATTACACAATCCCTCAGATATTCAGAGAAGCTGTGTGTCTGTGAAACTTTCCCCCCCTTCAGATCTGAATGCTCTGCTCTCCACAAAGAGAGGAAACTGCTGCTGCTCCGGCTCTCAGCTGGAGCCCCACCTGTTGTTTACCCCGACTGACCGAGTGCTGCAGAACCTGCTGCCACTCAGACAGCTTTCACCACTAAACCTTTTGTTTTTTGTTCTTCCTATCAGCATCGTTTGCTGCTTTACTGTACGATGATGTGCAGAAGTGTGACTGCTCTGAGTTCAGACAGGACAGACGAGCCTCTGACATCATGTCAGGGGAATTTAGTCTCCAGGCAAACCGCTCTGCCAGAGTCGAGATCGAAGCCATGAAGGTTTTCCACAAACGTTTGTCCGTCTTCAGCTCGTCTGTGTGAGTCAGCGCTGATGCAGTTTTTCAAGGTCTTGCAGCTGGAAGTTGAGCTCTGTATGCAGGTTATTTTGGGTGTAAACACCAAGAGATGAAGGTAGAAACTCAGAAGACTGTGATGATCTTACTCTGCATCATCCTGGTATGATGGTATGTGAGAGTCAAACAGGCCCTGCAGCTCGTAAAAGTCTCTGACAGACGGATCAGAGAGTTTATGAGTGTTTCAGAAAAGCTTTTAAATGGCGACGCCCATCTGAAGCAGTTTACTCCCTAATGATCGGGGTGTGTGAGCATCTTTCCTGCCCGTTGAATCACATCAGGCCAACAAACGCTGTTAGCTCAGTGACGGATGTTTATCGATGCGACCTTTCTGCGTGCAGCTCTTTATCCTCTAATTGCATTCGAGGACGGAGCGAAGCGTCCATTTATCTGACAGACTGTAAACTCCTGAACATCCGTCAACAACCCACAACGCCCTTTTACAACACTCAGCGCTGTTCTTCAATACTCCAAGACTCACGAGCTGGAGAAAAAATAAGCAAGTTTTTCTGCTGCACAACGTGACGACAACATATGGTGAAAATCTAAAAGGGGCATCAGGGAGATTTTTCAGCGTTAGACGACAGCGAACTGTTTGAAACGAGAGGAAAGCCGGAAATCAAGTTCTCAATTATCAACGATGCACAGCTAACGTATGCTAACATTAGCTGCTGTCAAATTGTAGCTAATTAATGACGATTTGTCAGATTGTGAGCTTCCCGCTCTCAGTGAGCCGTCAGAGGAAAATGGCCGCCGTGTGAATCTGTAGCTTTACCTGCAGAACTGACGACATTCCCATCAGCCTCAGCTGGGCTTTGTGTTTAGCTACTGCTAGCATGCTAACACACCAGACATCAACACGACCTCGACATTAGCGCTTGACAACATTAGCATTTAGCTCGAAGTGCCGCTGCAGCCTCTTAGTCCTGTCAATAATTCAGTTGACAGAAGACAGTCATCAATTATTGATTAATTGATGCATTTCTAAAGCTTTTAGTCTGATCAGATCTACACACACACACACACACACACACACACACACACACACACACACACACACAGCCCCCTCCTCTTCACACACTCATTGTGTTTTTGCGAGACATTTTTCTGCCTTGCAGCGACTTGTCGGTCGTCTCGGGTGTTTCCTCCTGACACCAGCTCAGAGGACTCTGAGCAGCTGGCCAGAAAGTGGAAAAACATTACAACATTATTTCTGAGTATTTTTTGGTCTCACTGTACTTTAATTTCTTTGTGAAACACTTTGAGCCTGTTTGTTTGAAACGTGTGTATTTGTGAGTTCTGACTCGACGTGTAGATTTAACTTGAAACTGTTTAAGAGACGTCCGCAGTGTGTCTGCATACCTGTTCACCCCGTCATCATGTGTGTGTTTGCATGTCAGAGTGTGTGTGTGGAAACAATAACATGTGCGGACATGTTAAAGTTCCACACACACACACTCTGACGTCCACGGGGGGACGTTCTCCAGCTCATTGTGATTCACCTGCATTTGATTTTTAATCGTACTGAGAGAAGTTTGAGACTCACTCAGAAAAGTTCACAATCCAGAGTGAGCTGATTTCTCAACACTTGATTTTTACACTTTAAATCACTCCCACACACAAACACACTGTCCTGCCTCAGCGTCCTGTTTCAGAAGGAAATATGCACGACGTCACTTTGCAGAAATGCAACAACTCAGTTTCAATGCACAGAAGTCCCCAGTGACTGATCCTGAGTGAATCTACACATTTACACAGGTTGAACCTGTAGAAGATGTGATGTAAGATAACATTTGAGTGTGTGCAGGTGAAGTGACCTTGTGTTTAACTGCAGGGCTGCAAATAACAATTATTTTCATTGCAAATAATCCGTCAATTGTTTTCTCAATTGATCGATTCCTTGGTTTGGAATGTAAGAAGATGTCCGAAAATGTCGATCAGTGTTTCATCCTCTTCAGTTCTTCAGTTTACTGTCACAGAGGACAGAAAGAAACCAGAACATGTTCACGTTTTAAAAGCTGGAACCAACAATTAATCGATTATCAAAATAGTCGCAGATTGTATTAATAGCTGACAACGAATTGATAAATCGCGAGTGAGTAAATTTCTCATTACAAGTTTAGTTTTGCTTTTGTGAAATTGTTCAGCAGAGTGAACGAGCCATTCACATCTGATCCGGCAGGTTGATTGAATTAGAACATGACGCTCTGAACGAGAACCTCGTTGATCCTCCTCGAATGCTGTTTCACTGTGAAGCTCCAGAAATGTTTTCACCTGACTTTCCATCAATGTGACGGGAGGAGAGGACAACTGAGCTGTCTGAGTGTTTTCTAGCCTTCAGTAATTAAATTGGCCTCATTCTGTTTCTCTTTAACTGACTGGACTTCATCCTCAGACGACTGATGAAACATGCAAAGAACCTGAGAGAACTCGTGAAGACAGAATGTCTCTACTCCTGCCTGACGTTTATAGATGTTGGAGGTGGAGGAGCAGGTTTCTCCAGTGACACACACACACACACACACACACACACACACACACACACACACACACACACACACACACACACACACCCCTCACTCATAGTTCACATACCAGCACACGTCTCTCAGGTGAAGGAGAGGTTTGTCTCGACACTGCGGACATGTACGGTGTGTTCGGAGGGTTATTGATCACCGTGAGCGTTTCTTCTGTCCAGGGATCAAAAACCCAAAGAAATGAATGTCATACGAAACAAATACAACATTTTAAGATATCTAGATATACATTTAAGTTTATAACCATATTTCAGTGACTGGTCTTTAACATGAA